>SJYC01109147.1:0-48829 GCA_006408675.1 Madoqua kirkii
AAGTAAAAATGAGTGCTGAAGATTGGGTTCTTAAAAGTACAAAATTGATAGCAAATAACAAAAAACAAAGATTAAAAATCTAGAGTAGAGGTTGGCTTTTCAAAAATACAATATTAAACAAAAAAGTCACAAAAGTTATAAAAAATATATATATGAAGTTTGCTTTAAAAAATAGGGTCTCTTTTTTTAGTAATAGTAGGTTATAAAAATGAAAAAAGAGTAATAGAGGATTTAAAATTTTAAAAAATTTTTTTAAATAGAGAATGATCGTAAAAATAGTAAAAATATATCTAGGACTTTCTCTGGTGTTGTTATGGGCAGTGTAGGGTCAGTTCTTTTTAGGACAGTTCCTTGATCTGGCTTATATTTCTCAAGATCTATAGGCCCTTTCCTATTTAGTTAGTCTCTTTTTTTAGTAATAGTAGGTTATAAAAATGAAAAAAGAGTAATAGAGGATTTAAAATTTTAAAAAATTTTTTTAAATAGAGAATGATCGTAAAAATAGTAAAAATATATCTAGGACTTTCTCTGGTGTTGTTATGGGCAGTGTAGGGTCAGTTCTTTTTAGGACAGTTCCTTGATCTGGCTTATATTTCTCAAGATCTATAGGCCCTTTCCTATTTAGTTGGTACTAACTACAGGATTTAAACTATTGCACCTGTCACATCCAGGGAGGTTCCCTCTGTTTTAGCTTCTTCTGTTTGCTGGTCTCTTCAGTGTCTAATTTCTGCCCTGACACAAGGGGCAGTGGTGGACACTTTTTTAGGGTCACTTGTTCAGTTGTGCTGTGGGGAGGGAGGGACACTGCAAACAAATAACACTGGCGTGTGCTCACAGTGTCTCAGCCACACCGGGTTTGCCCCCGCTCACGGCGTGTGTGCTTTCCCTGTCCACACTGCTTAGGCTCTAGGTTGCTCTGCCGGGAACTGTCTGAGGCCGGTCCTGGGTTGTACGCACTTCCCAGGTCTAAGCCCCTCAGGTTCAGGTACTCGGGTAGTCCTCAGAGGAGCAGACTCAGTTGGGCCTGCGTTTTGTGCCCTTCCCAGGCCCAAGCAGCTCAGGTAACCAGGTGTTTAGTGAGCGTGGTCGCTACGACTTATCATGTCCCCCATCCCTGCTGCTCGGTTTTCTGCGTGTACAACTGGTGCACCTTCTCAGGCGGATGTTGTCCGTCTAGAATTCCAGGAAATCTTAGTTAGCAAGGAAGCCTGCTTGCAGTTTTGTAGATAATGCCTCTCTGGGGCCGCGATTGCCCCCTTCTGGCTCTGGCTGCCTGTCACCAGAGGGTGGTGGTCTGCAGCCGGCTAGCTCAGCTCAGTCCTTTGTTCTGTGTGCGGGCCTGGCGGTGTCTTAGGTTAGGGCTTTTCGCGTGGTAGCTATCCCAGTCTGGTTTGCTAGCCCAAGTTAGCCCCCTCAGATTGCCCTTGGGGCATTCAGCCCCGGTCCTTGCTCTAAGCAAAGCAGTCCACACCTCCCTGCCCAGTCCCCGCTTGCTAGTGGTGGATGCAGGCATCTGCGCTGCCTCTATACCGGTGGGCACGTAGTCTATGGGGTTTAATTATTTATTTTTCCTCCAGGTTATGTTGCCCTCTGTTGTTCCAAGGCTCACCACAGACTCGACAGTGAGAGTGTTTCCTGGTGTTTGGAAACTTCTTTCTTTTTTAAGACTCCCTTCCTGGGATGGAGCTCTGTCCCTACCTCTTTTGTCTCTCTTTTTGTCTTTTATATTTTCTCCTATCTCCTTTCGAAGAAAATGGGCTGCTTTTCTGGGTACCTGATGACTTCTGCCGCCATTCAGAAGTTGTTTTGTGGAATTTAGTCAGCGTTCAAATGTTCTTTTGATGAATTTGTGGGGAGAAAAATTTGTCCTCTGCCATCTTAGGACCGCCCTCCATAGTGAAAATATTTTGTCCTTACATAAATTACAGAGCAGAGAAGAAGTGTTGGATATAATTCCATTAGATTTTTCAAAAAAATCCCTTTGAAGTGGTAGGCACTTTTTTCCTTGTCCTTGTTCTTTGAGTTTCAGATCAGTGAATAGAAGCAAATAGCAACTCATCTAAGAAATATGGGAAAAGCACGAGAAGGTTTGCTTTTGGCTGAAATGCAAGAAAAGTTAGAGAAATCATCTCTGAATTGTTTTTATTAGTCAGTAGCTCCTGCAGCCTTGGAGTATACATTTTGGTAGACACGCCAAGTCTCCTACATCTTGGCTGTTAGTGTCCTGTTTCAGGGCTGCTTGCAGATACAGGATCACTTATAAAACTGGTCACACTTTAATGACTATCCACTCTATTACATTAATTTGTCACTGTGCTAATACCTTGTTTTCTATATATTTTTATTAAATATTCTAATAAGTGAAAGAATTCCTTTCATATATTTAATTTGTAAACTTTTTATTCTCCATCCTTCCCTGATTGCTTTTCTAGACAATATTTAAAATAATTTTCTCATATAAAATTCTCTAGAATTTTCTTATTAAATTCTTTGAAGAACTTTAAGTTAGTCTGGAAGAATTGTCAGCATTTATAAACATTTTGCCAACAAAGGTCTGTATAGTCAAAGCTGTGGTTTTTTCAGTAGCCATATATGGACCATTAAGGCTGAGCACCAAATAATTGATAGAAGATTCTTGAGAGTCCCTTAGAAAGCAAGGAGATCAAAGAAGTCAATCCTAAAGGAAATCAGTCCTGAATATTCATTGAAAGGACTGATGTTTAAGCTGAAGCTCCAATACTTTGGCTACCTGATGTGAAGAGCTGATTCACTGAAAAAGACCCTGATGCTGAGAAAGATCGAGGGCAGGAGGAGAAGGGGATGACAGAGGATGAGATCGTTGGATGGCATCACGGATTCAATGGACATGAGTTTGAGCAAACTCTGGGAGATACTGAAGGACAGGGAAGCCTGGCGTGCTGCAGTTCATAGGGTCCCAAAGAGTCAGACATGACTTGGTGATTGAACAACAACAAAATACCTACTTGGCTTTTTATTGGAATTACTTAGATCAGTTTGAAGAGAGCTGCCAATTCATCTTTCCAGTTCATAAATGAAGTATACCTTTCCATTAAAATTTTTTTCCCAATCTTTTATTGCTGATACTAAGAAATAAAGTTAATTTGTCTATATAAAAAAGATACTAGGCCACCCACATAGGGCATATTAAGGGAGTGTGACATTAGTTTGGCAGAATGCCAAACACCTACCCTCAGCTTGTATGAGAAGTGGAAGTTGGAGTTGGGGGGAGGGACTATCTTGAAATGAGTCATTGATATATCCTTATGGGGAAGGAAAGTGTCCTTGACCTCACGTCAAGGGGAAAGGGTGATGAGAACCACTAGGAGAGTTTTGGCCCATGTCCCCTGTAGTTTAGGACCCACAGGGCCTTATGTCCTTTTTCTGTTCTTTGAGTCTGTGTGTGTGTGTTCTAAGTTGCTTCAGGTGTGTCAACCTCTGTGCAACGCTTTGGACTGCAACCTGCCAGACTCCTCTGTCCAAGGGATTCTCTAGGCAGAATAATGGAATGTGTTGTCGTGCCCTCCTCCAATTCTTCCGGAACCAGGGATAGAACCTGCGTCTCTTACATCTACCTGCAATGGCAGATGGGTTCTTCACCATTTTTGCCACCTTTGAAGCCCTCTTTGAGTCCATTCTGCCTCCTAAATATGGTAGTTCTGATAGTTGTCATGAGTCCATGTTAAGATGGCCACTTTGTATTGGCTGATGTGTGCCAACTTTTCTGAAGCCTTGATAATGCTCAGTTCAGTTCAGTCACTCAGTCGTGTCTGACTCTACGACCCCACGAATCGCAGCAGCCAGGACTCCCTGTCCATCACCAACTCCCGGAGTTCACTCAGACTCACATCCACCGAGTCAGTGATGCCATCCAGCCATCTCATCCTCGGTCACTGCTGCTAATTCACTTCAGTCTGTGTGACCCCATACATGGCAACCCACCAGGATCCGCCGACCCTGGAATTCCCCAGGTAAGAACATTAGAGTGGGTTGCCAGCTACTAGAAATGAATACATACATCTGCTTTTCTTTAAAAATATAACTGATAATCAAGAAAATGCTTTTTTAATAAACTTGTAAGAGTTCAGAGTCCACACAAATCTATGGATTCTTAATCAACTTGATACAAGAAGCAGCAAATATGAACGAAATATGTTCCCTCCACTCTGGAAATTGATTCTTTGGAGAGATTTAGCCTCTTGATGAACCCATATTATCTTTTTACTGTTAGGAAAAAAGCATTCAATCGCATTGAAAGGAGAATATATAATACTGCATCTGGAAAGAAAATTAGATGAGTTAGAGCTTGCATGGTGGTAGAAATGACAATTTTTGATTAACAAATTGTCAGCATGGGGGCACATTCCTTCAGTCTTCAGCAATTTGAAATCCCAGCATTAATCAGCTTTTGCTGAATGCCACCCACTGTTCATATAGCAGTGAGGAAGGCAGTAATGAAAAACTGAAGATCTAGCATTAGATCGGAGACCATGCTGGCTACAGTGTCTTTGTTTTGTGTGATGACTTTTTTTTTATTGTTCTGAAATTGGTCAAAACATGCATTGGCCTCTTCAAAAGACTTCTGTAAGTGCTTCTTTTAGAAGCACTGCAGTGATTTTAGAGCCCAGAAAAATAAAGCCAGCCACTGTTGCCACTGTTTCCCCATCTGTTTCCCATGATCTTAGTTTTCTGAATGTTGAGCTTTAAGCCAACTTTTTCAGTCTCCTCTTTCACTTTCATCAAGAGGCTCTTTAGTTCTTCACTTTCTGCCATAAGGGTGGTGTCATTCACATATCTGAGTTTATTGCTATTTCTCCCGGCAATCTTGATTCCAGCTTGTGCTTCTTTCAGCCCAGCATGTCTCTTAATGTACTCTGCATATTAAGTTAAATAAGCAGGGTAACAATATACAGCCTTGACATACTCCTTTTCCTATTTGGAAGCAGTCTGTTGTTCCATGTCCAGTTCTAACTGTTGCTCCCTGACCTGATTAGTTGATAAGTATACTTCTTTTTTCCCCCTGAATTTACTTCTAATTTGTGCCAGAAGCATGTAACTTATTACTGAAATTGGTTTAAGATCCAGTTCAGAGCTGGAGAAAGGAAGGGAAAAAAATAACAATATACATAAGAAAAATCTGGCCATAGAAATACTTTTTTATCTGTTCTTTGAGAACTGCTATCATATATGATTCTTTGTATTCCTCACAAGAGCTGGCACATAATATATATATTCTAAAATACATATTTTGAGGGGCTTCCCAGGTGGTCCAGTGGTTGAGAATCTGCCTGCCAATGCAGGGGACACAGATTCGATCCCTGGTTCAGGATGTTTCCATGCGCCATGGAGTAACTAAGCTTGTGTGCTGCAACTACTGAGCCAGCGCTGTAGAGCCCATGTTCCTCAACAAGCGATGCCACCAAAATGAGAAGCCCCTGTTCGCCCCAACTAGAGAAAGTCTGCTCATAGCAATGAAGATACAGCACAACCAAAAATAAATAAGCATTAACATATATATTTTTTACTCTGCGTCCCTTATTACTCTAAATTTTTTTGATTCTCTGAGTTGGGGCAGCTCAGGAAATATATATATACTTCCAGAGGAAGCAGACAAAGTGACTTTTGACCTAGAAGCTTGCAGATTTAGATAGACTTAAAGTCTTATATAAACTGACAGAAGAAGACAGAATTTTTCTAAGTCTGGACTCTGAGTCTGCTCTTTGTACGTGTACAGCCCCTATTGTAAACAGTTTTGAAGTTCCTTGGTAATTGTTGGGAATGCTTGCACAGGTTTTTAATCTGCTTTAAGAGGTCCTGTGCCTGATAGGAATAGACTGAAAACTAATTGAAGTGTCTGGAAGCCTCCAGAGAGCCAGTGAGTGGTGCTTGGAGATGATTCCTACTTCCCGTAAAGCATGTAAGAATTGGAATGAAGTGTTATAATTGGTGATCCACTAGCTCAAGAGCAAGCTCCTGGGCATTGTCATCCCTGAGAGAAGACAGGTAGATAGAGCTCCTAGGCAAGATTCTTGTTCTGTACTGGCCTTCGTGAGCAAGCAGTAAACAAAGATAACAGACTTGGGAGAAAGGACTCTCTGAGCTGGCACAGAGTATGACTATAGAGTGGGAGGTATAGAAATGAAAGGCCCTGGGAAGGACACAGCAATATTAGATTAGTAGTTGTTTTCCCTAAAGATGCCCTCTCACACACAGAACCAAACTGCATAAGCTTCAGGGCTCATAAAATCTTAATCTACCCATGCATTCAGGTACATCAGTAATTACAGCATGTTGTGCTAATGTATCGTTTGTTGTTGTTTTTCAGTTGCTAAGTTGTGTCTGACTCTTTGTGACCCCATGGACTGTAGTACCCCAGGCTCCTCTGTCCTCCAGTATCTCCCGGAGTTTGTTCAAATTTACGTCCACTGAGTTGGTGATGCTATCTCACCATCTTATCCTCTGCTGCCCCCTTCTCCTCCTGCCTTCAGTCTTGCCCAGCATCAGGATCTTTTCCAATGAGTCAGATCTTCACATCAGAGAGCCAACGTATTGGAGCTTCAGCTTCAGTAACAGTCCTTCCAGTTAATATTCAGGATTGTTTTTCTTTAGGGTTGATTGGTTTGATCTCCTTGAAGTCCAAGGGACTGTCAAGAATCTTCTCCAGCACCACAGGGATATTCATAGAGTTCTGTGGAAGCACTAAAGAAGGGCATCTTGCTTAAGGTGGCATTTGAATAGAAAGAGAATTTGTGAGCCAGGAGAACAGGGATTTTTGTCTTGTCACATAATCTCTACTATCTGGAACATTGCTTGGCACATATTAACTGGTCAGTAGACATTTTGTTGAAAGAATAAGAGTGAGTTGGAGTAGACAGTTGGGGATAGTGTGTGGGAGGTGTAGGTACCTGTTGGGGAGTGGTGAGTGATGTGGCTGGGGAATAGGAAGGCAAGAGCCAAAGCATGACGTTTCTGCTACACAATGCCTAATGTTGGGGCTGTCCTGTAGGCTATAGTGAGCCCACTGAAGTCCTTAAGCTTGAGAGTATTACGATCTAATTTGATTTCAGAAACATCATTCCAGAAGCTGTGTGGAGAATGTAGCAGAGGAGGCTGAGGTTTGAGTTAGGAAACTGCTGCAGTAACCCAGCCAGGAAATGATTGGAAACTGAGCCAAGACAACTGGATTGTAAGTAATATGAGAGAACATATTCAATATCTAATTTAGGAAATAAAATGGCACATGATAAGCACAGTACATACTGAACTGTGAGCATTCTTGAACTCTTGGATCCAGCTTAAGGTTCAGTGATTCATATATTCACTCTTCAACAAATATATCATGAACACCTATTATGTGCCAGGGATTGTGTTAGACACTGAGGACATATTAAATAGCAGTGAACAGTTTACATACGTTTCCTGCTTAGAGTCTGAAAGACATAGACAAGTAACCTGGCAGTTACAAACCTGTATTGTGTTAAGTGTTATGAGAGGAATTTAAAGTATTATAGGAACACAAAGAAGGAGTATCTTACACAGACTTGTGGGGTTGGTGACAGGTTCCTGATAGAAATGATGTCTAAGCTGAAACAAGAAGAATGAGTAGAAGCTAGACAAGTGAAGGAATATGGGTGAGATGGGGGAAGGAGAGGAAAGACTCCGGAATGACTCCTCAGGCCAGGGTGAGATGACTGTGGACCACGGAGACACTGACGGAGACAGAGAGAGAAGGTGAAGGTCCAGGTGCTGCTGAGAAGAGTTCAGTTATGCTTTGTTAGGTTTGAGATACTTGTGGGATATCCAGAGAGAGATGAGAGATATATGGGTTGGGAGTTCACAAGAGAGGAAAGGACTAGAGATATAGATTTGGGAGTCATCGGGGTAGTTGCTGGAGTCATGAATATAGTTGAGACCATCCAGGGAGAGTGAATAGAGAGAACATAGAAGGAGACCAGGGACAAATTAAGAAAAAGAAGAAAGTCTTAGAGACTGAAGGAGTGACTAGACAGAAGAAAGAATTGGCAGAGAATGAAACCAGAAAAAGACAGAGGAAGGCAGAACAGAGCAAGCGGTGACCAATTTAGGAATTGTTGCTGAGTTCCAGAATGAGAATCATTAAAAAGTACTCATTGGATTAGGCGATGTGGGAGTTGCTGGGGTTTTAGCAAGAGCAGTTTCAGTGGAGGCGTTGGTGGAAGGAACCAGACTCGACTGGTTCTAGGAGGTAATGGGGAATTCTGAGCTGTTTACTGCCAATACCTAGAAGCATGATAAATATCCCCATTAGAGGAAATTGGTGAGTATATCATGCTCAGCCAAGGTTTTCCATATGCCCAGTGAATTCTCATATGGAAAATGTCTCATGTTGAGACTATAAATGACAATGAAGATTTCTACTAAGTGTCTTGAAGATAGAAGGAAATGAAGAACCTTTTATTTATCATACTCTACCTATTGAGTGGCTTCCCTGGTGGTGCAGAGGTTAAACCGTCTGGCTGCAATGTGGGAGACCTGGGTTTGATCCCTGGGTTGGGAAGATTCCCTGGAGAAGGAAGTGGCACCCTACTCCAGGATTCTTGCCTGGAGAATCCCATGGATGGAGGAGCTTGTTGGCTACAGTCCATGGGTCTCACAGAGTCAGACACGACTGAGCGACTTCACTTTCACTTTTCACCTGTTGAGTACCTTCATTAGTTTTAAATAAATTTCCTTTAAATACCTTGGACAACATGATTGGAAAGGGCAGAGAAAGAGGGACTATTTTCTAGGCTTATGGGTGGGAATTCTGGTGAAAAACAGGGGATACATTTTCCAGAAGATAACTACAGACTTTTGTGTTTCTGGTGTCTCTCCATAAGATTTACCATTTGTATCAAAACGGTTTGCACTGCTTGTGTAAAGTCAATATTAGACTTAAGCAAGAGTGGAAGCTCCATATTCTAGTCTTCAAAGGTACTAAATATACTCACGAATTTTATTATCTGAAAAACAATCAGTCATATTTATTCATCAGTTTTTAAGAATTTCAGTGAGCAGAGGAATTATGAATGTTAGTAAAATGATATCTGTAAATTTTAAAGCATATTAGCCTCATGTAGTAGACATACACTGAACTCCAGAGAGGCTATATATTACGTTGGAAAAGAGCATGGGTTCTGTAGTCAGAGAGATCTATACTTGGATCCCAAACCTGCATTTGGTAGATTATGCCTTTAAGTTGTCTTTTAACATCTCTGAGTCTTAGTCTTCTTCTCACATGTGAAATGATAGTTAAATAAGATAATACATATAAAGGTCTTGGCATAAAATATGGACTTAATAAATGTCAGTTATGATATTTCCCAAGGTTGTAAAATTGTTTGGTTCTGTAATTCAAATTTCACAAATACTGCTTTGCCCTTTATAAAATATTATCTTAAACGTATAACCACAAGGACATAGTAAGGATGGCATATACTTTCATGCACTGTATGTGGTTGTCTTTAATTTGGAATATAATCTTTATTTATTTATTTTGCTGCATCACACATCTTATAGGATCTTAGTTCTGTGATCAGGGATCAAACTTGTGATCCTTGCAATGGAAACACAGAATCCTAACCACTAGACCCCAAGGGAATTCCTTGGAAATAGTCTTTTTTGTTCTGCCATTGACTCGCTTCTTTTATCTTAGTTTTTAATACTTTTCTTCTTTTGGATTGGTATATAGCCAATGAACAGTGTTGAACAGGTGAACAGTGAAGGGACTTAGCCATACATATACATCATGAGAAATGCTCGAATGGAAGAAACACAAGCTGGATTCAAGATTGACGGGAGAAATATCAGTAAGCTCAGATAAGCAGATGACACCACCCTTCTGGCAGAATGTGAAGGGGAGCAAAAAGCCTCTTGATCAAAGTGAAAGGGGAGAGCGAAAAAGTTGGCTTAAAGCTCAAGATTCAGAAAACGAAGATCATGGCATCTGGTCCCATCACGTCATGGGAAATAGATGGGGAAACAGTGTCAGACTTTATTTTGGGGGGCTCCAAAATCACTGCAGTTGGTACAGAGAGAGATGAGAGATATATGGGTTGGGAGTTCACAAGAGAGGAAAGGACTGGAGATATAGATTTGGGATTCATCGGGGTAGTTGCTGAAGTCATAAATATAGTTGAGACCATCCAGGGAGAGTGAATAGAGAGAACATAAAAGGAGACCAGGGACAAATTAAGAAAAAGAAGAAAGTCTTAGAGACTAAAGGAGTGACTAGACAGAAGAAAGAATTGCAGAGAATGAAACCAGAAAAAGACAGAGGAAGGCAGAAGAACAGAGCAAGCAGTGACCAACTTAGGAATTGTTGCTGAGTTCCAGAATGAGAATCATTAAAAAGTACTCATTGGATTAGGCGATGTGGGAGTTGCTGGGGTTTTAGCAAGAGCAGTTTCAGTGGAGGCATTGGTGGAGGGAACCAGACTCGACTGGTTCTAGGAGGCAATGGGGAATTCTGAGCTTTTACTGCTAATACCTAGAAGCATGATAAATATCCCCGTTAGAGGAAATTGGTGAGCATATCATGCTCAGCCAAGGTTTTCCATATGCCCAGTGAATTCTCATATGGAAAATGTCTCTCGTTGAGACTATAAATGACAATGAAGATTTATACTAAGTGTCTTGAAGACAGAAGGAAATGAAGAACCTTTTATTTATCATACTCTACCTTTTGAGTACCTTCATTTGTTTTAAATAGATTTCCTTTAGATACCTTGGACAACATGATTGGAAAGGGCAGAGAAAGAAGGACTATTCTATTTTCTAGGCTTATGGGTGAGAATTCTGGTGAAAACAAGGGATACATTCTCCAGAAGAAAACTACAGACTTTTGTGTTTCTGATGTCTCTCCATAAGATCTACCATTTGTATCAAACAGGTTTACACTGCCTGTGTAAAGTCAGTATTAGACTTAAGCAAGAGTGGAAGCTCCATATTCTGGTCTTCAAAGATACTAAATATGGTCATGAATTTTATTATCTGAAAAACAGTCAGTCATATTTATTCATCAGTTTTTAAGAATTCCAGTGAATATTAGTAAAATGATATCTGTGAATTTTAAAGCATATTAGCCTCATGTAGTAGACACACACTGATCTCCAGAGAGGCCATATATTATGTTGGAAAAGAGCATGGGTTCTGGAGTCAGAGAGATCTATACTTGGATCCCAAACCTGCATTTGGTAGATTGTGCCTTTGAGTTGTCTTTTAACGTCTCTGAGTCTTAGTCTTCTTCTCACATGTGAAATGGTAGTTAAATAAAATAATGCATATAAAGGTCTTGGCCTGAAGTATGGACTTAATAAATGTCAGTTATTATATTTCCCAAGATTCTAAAATTGTTTCTGTAATTCAGATATCACAAATATTGCTTTGCCCTTTATAAAATATTATCTTAAACCTAAAACCACAAGGACATAGTAGGGATGGCATATACTTTTATGCACTGTATGTGGTTGTCTTTAATTTGGAATATAATCTTTATTTGTTTATTTTGCTGCATCAAACAGCTTACAGGATCTTAATTCTGTGATCAGGGATCGAACTTGTGATCCTTGCAATGGAAACACAGGATCCTAACCCCTAGATCCCAAGGGAATTCCTTGTAAATAGTCTTTTTTGTTCTGCTATTGACTCACTCCTTTTATTTAGGTTTTTTTATACCTTTTTTTTGTATTGGTATATAGCCAATGACCAGTGTTGTGATAGTTATAGGTGAACAGTGAAGGGACTTAGCGATACATATACATGTATCCATTCTTCCCCAAACTCCCCTCCTATCCAGGCAACCACATAACATTGAACAGTGTTCCATGTGCTATACTATAAGTCCTTGTTGGTTATCCACTTCAAATATGGCAGTGTGTATATGTCCATCCCAAACTACCTGTCTCTTGCTCTCATCTTTGTCCCCAAGTCTGGCATAAGTTCATTCTCTAAGTCTGTACTCACTCCTTTTAATCTTCCCATTACCTCAGATTTATCAAATGACTTCTCTCTCATACACCTGAACTGTCACAAATGACAGGAATCTAATTCTAACAAATATGAGCAAAGGAAAACAAGGTTTATGTAACTGGGATGTCAGAAGCACAGCTGAGTACAGGTCTGTAAAAAATGTCATCTCTTAGATCTGATTTTTCTCTCTGTGTGGCCCCTTTCACTCCCGCTTTCAACCCTACTGCAGCTTGGCTTCCGGAATACACTAAGAAGATGGTGGGAACCTGGGGAAGGGTTTCAGGATTATGTTTTGGGGATTATGTTGTCCCAGTTTAGCACCCTGAGAGGAAAGAAGAAAGAAAACATCTCTTTCCCAGCATCTGTATATAAAATCTAGAGTAAGTTCAGGTCAGGTCATTTGCTCAGTTGTGTCCGATTCTCTGCTGACCCCATGGGCTGCGCACACCAGGCTTCCCTGTCCATCACCAACTCCAGAGCTTGCTCAAACTCATGTCCATGGAGTTGGTGGTGGCATTCAGCCAACTCTTCCTCTGTTGCTCCCTTCTCCTCCTGCCTTCAATCTTTCCCAGCATCAGGGTCTTTTCTAAAGAAAGAGTCAGTTTTTTGCATTAGGTGGCTAAAGTTTTGGAGCTTCAACTTCAGCAGTGAATAATCAGGACTGATTTCCTTTAGGATTGACAGGTTTGATCTCCTTGCAATCCAAGAGACTGTCAAGAGTCTTTTCCAACACCACAGTTCAAAAGCACCAATTATTTGGCACTCAGCTTTCTTTATAGTCCCACTCTCACATCCATACATGACTACTGGAAAAACCATAGCTTTGACTAGATGGACCTTTGATGGCGAAGTAATGTCTCTGCTTTTAAATACACTGTCTAGGTTGGTCATAGCTTTTGAAGAAGCAAGTGTTTTTTGATTTCATGGCTGCAGTCACCATCTGCAGTGATTTTTGAGCCCAAGAAAATAGTCTCTCATTTTATTTTGTTTCCATTGTTTCCCTATCTATTTGCCATGAAGTGATGCGACCGGAAGCTATGATCTTAGTTTTTTGAATGTTGAGTTTTAAGCCAGCTTTTTCAGTCTCCTTTTTCACTTTCATCAAAAGGCTCTTTAGTTCCTCTTTACTTTTTGTCATAAGGGTGGTGTCATTTGCATATCTAAGGTTATTGATATTTCTCCCAGCAATCTTGATTCCAGCTTGTACTTCATCCAGCCTAGCATTTTGCATAATGTACTCTTTATGTAAGTTAAAAAACTAAGATGACAACGTACAGCCTTGACATACTTCTTTCCCAATTTGGAACTAGTTCATTGTTCCATGTCTGATTCTAACTGTTGCTTGTTGACCTGCATACAGTTTTCTCAGGAGGCAGGTCAGGTGGTCTGGTATTCCCATCTCGTTCAGAATTTTCCTCAGTTTGTTGTGATCCACATAGTCAAAGGCTTTAGCATAGTCAATGAAGGAGAAGTAGATTTTTTTCTGGAACTCTCTTGCTTTTTCTATGATCCAATGAAGTAATATTGATTTCAGCTTGTGCTTCACCCAGCCTAACATTTTGCATGATGTACTCTGTATATAAGTTAAATAAGTAACGTGACAATATACAGCTTTGATATACTTCTTTCCCAATTTGGAACCAGTTCACTGTTCCATGTCTGATTCTAACTGTTGCTTGTTGACCTGCATACAGTTTTTTCAGAAGGCAGGTCAGGTGATCTGGTATTCCCATCTCATTCAGAATTTTCCTCAGTTTGTTGTGATCCACATATCAAAGGCTTTAGCGTAATCAGTTGAAGCAGAAGTAGATTTTTTTTCTGAAACTCTCTCACTTTTCCATGATCCAACAGATGTTGGCAATTTGATCTGTGGTTCTTCTGCCTTTTCTAAATGCAGCTTGAACATCTGGAAATTCTTGGACTGCATACAGTTTTTTCAGAAGGCAGGTCAGGTGATCTGGTATTCCCATCTCATTCAGAATTTTCCTCAGTTTGTTGTGATCCACATATCAAAGGCTTTAGCGTAATCAGTTGAAGCAGAAGTAGATTTTTTTTCTGAAACTCTCTCACTTTTCCATGATCCAACAGATGTTGGCAATTTGATCTGTGGTTCTTCTGCCTTTTCTAAATGCAGCTTGAACATCTGGAAATTCTTGGTCATGTACTGTTGAAGCCTAGTTTGGAGAATTTTGAGCATTACTTTGCTAGTGTGTGAGATGAGTGCACTTGTGTGGTAGTTTGAACATTCTTTGGCATTGCCCTTCCTTGGGATTAAATGAAAACAGCTTTTCCAGTCCTGTGGCCTTTGTTGAGTTTTCCAAGTTTACTGGCATATTGAGTGAAACACTTTCACAGCATCTCTTTTAGGATCTGTAATAGCTCAGCTGGAATTTCATCACCTCTACTAGCTTTGTTCTTAGTGATGCTTCCTAAGGCCCACTTGACATGCACTCCAGGATGTCTGGCTCTAGGTGAGTGATTACACCATTGTGGTAATCTGGGTCATTAAGATGTTTTTTGTATAGTTCTTCTGTGTATTTTGCCACGTCTTCTTAATATCTTCTGCTTCTCTTAGGTCCATATTGTTTCTGTCCTTTATTGTGCCCATCTTTGTATGAAATGTTCTCTTGGTATCTCCAATTTTCTTGAAGAGATCTCTGGTCTTTCCCACTCTGTTGTTTTCCTCTATCTCTTTGCATTGATCACTTAGGCAGACTTTCTTATCTCTCCTTGCTATTCTTTGGAACTCAACATTCAAACGGATATATCTTTCATTTTCTCCTTTTCCATTCATTTCTCTCCATTTCTCAGCTATTTGTAAGGCCTCCTCAGTCAACCATTTTGCCTTTTTGCATTTCTTCTTTGAGATGGTTTTGATTACTGCCTCATATACAATGTTAC
Organism: Madoqua kirkii; assembly: GCA_006408675.1. Classification (NCBI taxonomy): domain Eukaryota; kingdom Metazoa; phylum Chordata; class Mammalia; order Artiodactyla; family Bovidae; genus Madoqua; species Madoqua kirkii. The sequence continues at coordinate 14,908 of SJYC01109147.1, forward strand.
AAATGTCTATCCATAGTTCTTCAGGAACTCTATCTATCAAATCTAATCCCTTGAATCTGTTACTTCCACTCTGTTACTTCCACTCTATAAAGTGGAAGCATATTACTATATTAAAGATATAGCAACGATGGTCAGGTAGAAACCTTTGAAATTATTTTATCTTCCTTCCTTTCTGAGCCAAGATGGTACTTTAGAAATCGTATCACATTCCTGAAGAATGACTAAAGACCATTACTGTCTTAAGGGATTTGATTTAGGTCATACATGAATAATATAGTGGTTTTCCCTATTTTCTTCAGTTTAAGTCTCAGTTCAGTTCAGTTCAGTCGCTCAGTCATGTCTGACTCTTTGTGACCCCATGAATTGCAGCACACCAGGCTTCCCTGCTGCTGCTGCTGCTGCTGCTAATTTGCTTCAGTCATGACCGACTTTGTGCGACCCCATAGATGGCAGCTCACCAGGCCCTGCCGTCCCTGTGATTCTCCAGGCAATGACACTGGAGTGGGTTGCCATTTCCTTCTCCAACACATCAAAATGAAAAGTGAGAGTGAAGTCGCTCAGTTGTGCCCGACTCTAGCGACCACATGGACTGCAGCCCACCAGGCTCCCCTGTCCATAGGACCCTCCAGGCAAATGTACTGGAGTGGGGTGCCATTTATCAGGCCTCCGTGTCCATCATCAACTTCCAGAGTTCACTCAAACTCATGTCATCTAGTCAGTGACGCCATCCAGCCATCTCATATTCTGTCGTCCCCTTCTCCTCCTGCCCTAAATCCCTCCCATCATCAGAGTCTGTTCCAATGAGTCAACTCTTCACATGAGGTGGCCAAAGTATTGGAGTTTCAGCTTTAGCATCAGTTCTTCCAGTGAACACGCAGGACTATTCTCCTTCAGAATGGACTGGTTGGATCTCCTTGCAGTCCAAAGGACTCTCAAGAGTCTTCTCCAACACCACAGTTCAAAAGCATGAATTCTTTGGTGTTCAACTTTCTTCACAGTCTAACTCTCACATGTTACATGGCCACTGGAGAAACCATAGCCTTGACTAGATGGACCTTTGTTGGCAAAGTAATGTCTCTGGTTTTGAATATGCTATCTAGGTTGGTCAGAACTTTCCTTCCAAGGAGTAAGAGTCTTTTAATTTCATGGCTGCAGCCACCATCTGCGGTGGTTTTGGAATTTTGCAATAAGGAGTTCATGATCTGAGTCACAGTCTGCTTCTGGTCTTATTTTTGCTGACTGTATAGAGCTTTTCCATCTTTGGCTACAAAGAATATAATCAATTGGTTTTGGTATTGACCATCTGGTGATTCCACGTATAGAGTTGTTTCTTGTGTTATTGGAAGAGGGTGTTTGTTGTGACCGTGAGTTCTCTTGGCAAAATTCTCTTAGCCTTTGCCCTACTTCAGAGTTAACGGGTTGAAATGCCTGTGTCACGTTCTCAGTACCCTGACAACCACTGTGGCCAGAAGTATAAAACTCTACAATGACTGGGTCTGGGTCTCCTGCTGCCCTATGAGCATGAAGTGGAATTCTATAATTGGCATTCCCTTGAGAGCTCATGGAGTGAAGGAAGGGAAGTTCTCTGAAGAAGAGGGGGAAATGAATGTCAGGTAGATCAAAAACAAAAACAAACATCCACTCCACCCTGTCAGCTGAACCACCTCTTTCCTTAGGAGCCTGGAGCTGTTGATTTCTCTTTGTTTAATTTCCCTCTCATTCACTAGAGCAAGTTAATTTTAATTTCTGATGATTTGTCTTTCTAAATATTTCTCATGTTTCTCTTCCTGTCCATTACAAATGCCATCTCCCTAGCTCAGATTTTTGTGACTTCACACCTGTTTGTGTTAATGAATTCCAAATTGACTTCCCTGCCCTCTCTCTGTAAAAGAGTCCCCCTAATTCTGTAGCTAAATGCAACTTCTTAAACCTCTTAATGAGACAGGCCAAGAACCAGCTACCAATAATGATTATAACAAGAACTAACAAAATGCACGTGTTAAGCATTTGTTACATACTAGATATATTAATAAGACTTTATATATTGCATTTTGTTCTCATAATAATCCTATAAGGTGTTGTTGTGGCCATGAAATTGTGCCTCTCATATTTCCTACTGCAGACTTTAATTAACTGGCAGCCCTAGCTACTGCACTCTGAACCCACCACCGTATTTGCACAAAAGCCACACTTCCCGTGGACACATTCCCAGGAATGGCAAAGGCAGGCCATTCCTGGAAGATTAGGACTCCTTTGACAGGCTACATTGGCTTGAGGATTTCCCATTGGCCTTGCCAAAATTTTCTTTGAATGGCATCACAGTCTAAGACTCTTTCTGCCTAACTCTCCTTCTTTCCCTCTTTCCTATGCAGGGGTCAGATCTGCATCATGTTCTGATAGCTCTACCATTTTCTCTCTCAGGAGCTCACCCTGCCCCCACCATAAATTTCTTGTATATTGTTTTCATCTTGATATCTGCTTTTTAGATAATTCAACCAGTACACATGGTCCAAGAAAACAGGTGGTAAGGTGGGGTTCTGGGCATGGTTCACCCATTTCCTGGTGGGCAAAGATTATTCCCTCCTGGGTGGTTTGTGAAGCATAAGTAGTCCCTAGCACACAGTGATCTTCCAGTAGCTGAAGAGTTCACTGGAAATGGCTTGGGAAATCTTCCTTGTTGAGGGGATTGACTTTGCTCATGTGATGATCCAATTGCAAAAGTTATGAGGGGGACAATGTATATGAAGACAATGGAATCAGCTGGTTACTGCTAAGCTGAACTGATGCTCACTTGGCAGAGAGACAATGAGAATCAGAAGGCTATTAACAAATAGTTAAAGTCTGAGAACCCTTATTACTGCAGTGGAAGAGAGGATGTAACTGAATAGCAAACAGATAATCTGATTAGGATGGCAGAGCTCCAGAGACATTTAAAAACAGTAAAGTCAGGTCTATTATGCTAAGTTCAGGGTCCTGACTGGGAAAACCTGGGACTCTAACTTGTGAGGTAGGAACATCTGGATGGATGCTTCTAAGGATATGGCTCTGAAGACCCCTCTCACCCATAAGAATCTGCTGAAGTGAAGTGCTGTGTAACAGAGCTAGCACTTGTGTATTGACAGACATAAGATATAGAATCCCTCATTCCATAAGGCAGAAAGTACACCCACAAGAATCCCCACCTCCTCTTCAGGCTGCCAGGCCAGTAACTTAGAGTCAAATATCAGTACAACTTGATGATAAGGGAGAAAAGATGTCATACACTGGAGGAACTGCAGGAATTAGCTAGCATGTGTTGGCAGAAGCAAGGTGATATACATGGGATTGTATTTTGATGGTGCTTTGTCAGGGGACCTGAAATATAGGACCAGGTAAGCGAGAATGTATACACTACTGGATAGTTTTGGGAATACTAGGATTTAACACCCTAGCATAAACCTTAAGGGCTGGGGTAGTTCTTAAAGTCTTTAGCAAAGTGATAGCAGTGTTGAGTAAAGTCGAAATGCTTGAGCTATCTTGGCAGAGAGTAGAAGGCTAAAGAAAGTGGCCAAGCAGTAATGGCTGTGTTATGTGAGGCCAGCAAACATACTCATTGATTATATCCCATGAGAGAGTTCAGGAGACAACCCATCCACGAAGGCCATCAGGAAAGCACTGGTGAGAGTAACGCCAACATCACAATGGTCACTCTTCTCTACAGATCAGGGCCAGTTGTAGGAGAGGTGGTCACAGAGTTGAGCTCATAAGTATACATGGGGATGAGGAGCTTTAAGGTAATAATATGTGTGTGCTAAATCGTGTCCAGTTCTGCGATCCTATGGGACTGTAGCCTGCCAGGCTCCTCTGACCATGGGATTCTCTAGGCAAGAATACTGGAGTGGGTTGCCATGCCCTTCTCCAGGGGATCTTCCTGACCCGGATATTGAATCCACATCTCCTGCATTGGCAGGAAGGTTCTTTACCCCTAGTGCCACCTGGGAAGTCTGTTTAAGGTAATAGAGGCCAAAATAATTGTAATGACCTTCAAGGTCGAAGGGAACAGCAAGGGACTTGGGCTGCATGAGTTGTGGGAGTAGCAGTAGAGCATGGTGTTTCTAGGAGAAAAATAGGTAGCACAGCACACCCACAGTCTGAGTTGACTTTGCTACCTGGAGACCCAAAGCATGACCATAATACTAACAGTTCAGTTCAGTCGCTCAGTCGTGTCCGACTCTTTGCGACCCCATGAACTGCAGCATGCCAGGCCTCCCTGTCGACATTAGTAAAGGATAAGAAAAGGAAAACCAGCCTAGGGAGTGCCATCTGTCAGTAGCAGGCGATATGGCTTGCAAGTCAGCTTTGTTTTTAGAGTCTGCAGGATGCATTCCGTCTATGGACAGGTCACATGAGATCTTCCCTTCCTGGCCCTTTGTGGGCCTCCCAAACCACTGTCTTTTACAGGAGTGAGACCAAATAGCTGTCTGCCTTGGGGACCACTCTACTTGTTCTGCTTCAGATAAATTGTTCCCTTTCTTTGTCAGGACCCGAGCTTGTCTTACAGTCTTCCCAGCTCATGCTAGTGGTAAAAGAATCTGTTTGCAAATGCAGGAGACATAAGAGATGTGGTTTTGATCCGTGGGTCAGGAAGATTCCTTGAAGGAGGGCATGTCAACTAACTTCAATATTCTTGCCTGGAGAATCCCATGGAAAGGAAAACCAGGCAGGCTACAGTCCATAAGGTTGCAAAGAGTCAAACGTGACTGAGGCAACTTAGCAGGCACACACACACACATACTCACCCTAGATGTTTAAAACAGGGAATCATTTCATCTGACTGCTGAAACTTCGTCTCTTTTCAGTAGGGATGAAGTTTGCACAGGATGTCAAAATTCAATCCCTTCTTCTCACCTATCTTCATGTACATCATCATTTTCATCTCTAAAGGATCATTCTCATGTTCTCATCTGCATATAAGCATGCTGTGATATATTAGACCATTCAGGTATGACCTAAATCAAATCCCTTATGATTATACAGTGGAAGAGAGAAATAGATTTAAGAGCTGAGATCTGATCGAGAGAGTGCCTGATGAACTATGGAATGAGGTTCATGACATTGTACAGGAGACAGGGATCAAGACCATCCTCATGGAAAAGAAATGCAAAAAAGCAAAATGGCTGTCCAGGGAGGCCTTACAAATAGCTATGAAAAGAAGAGAGGCAAAAAGCAAAGGAGAAAAGGAAAGATATAGGCACCTTAATGCAGAGTACCAAAGAATAGCAAGAAGAGATAAGAAAGCCTTCTTCAGAGATCAATGCAAAGAAATAGAGGAAACAACAGATTGGGAAAGACCTGAGATCTCTTCAAGAAAATTAGAGATACAAAGGAAACATTTCATGCAAAGATGGGCTCAATAAAGGACAGAAATGGTCTGGACCTAACAGAAGCAGAAGGTATTAAGAAGAGGTGGCAAGAATACATGGAAGAACTGTACAAAAAATATCTTCACAACCCAGATAATCATGATGATGTGACCACTCATCTAGAGCCAAACATCGTGGAATGTGAAGTCAAGTGGGCCTTAGAAAGCATCACTATGAACAAAGCTAGTGGAGGTGATGGAATTCCAGTGGAGTTGTTTCAAATCCTGAAAGATGATGCTGTGAAAGTGCTGCACTCAATATGCCAGCAAATTTGGAAAACGCAGCAGTGGCCACAGGACTGGAAAAGGTCAGTTTTCATTCCAATCCCAAAGAAAGGCAATGCCAAAGAATGTTCAAACTACCGTACAGTTGCACTCATCTCACATGCTAGTAGAGTAATGCTCAAAAATTTCCAAGCCAGGCTTCAGCAATACGTGAACCGTGAACTCCATGATGTTCAAGCTGGCTTTAGAAAAGGCAGAGGAACCAGAGATCAAATTGGCAACATCCGCTGGATCATGGAAAAAGCAAGAGATTTGCAGAAAAACATCTATTTCTGCTTTATTGACTATGCCAAAGCCTTTGACTGTGTGGATCACTATAAACTGTGGAAAATTCTGAAAGAGATGGGCATACCAGACCACCTGACCTGCCTCTTGAGAAATCTCTATGCAGATCAGGAAGCAACAGTTAGAACTGGACATGGAACAATAGACTTGTTCTAAATAAGAAAAGGAGTACGTCAAGGCTGTATATTGTCACCCTGCTTATTTAACTTATATGCAGAATACATCATGAGAAACGCTGGATTGGAAGAAACACAAGCTGGAATCCAGATTGCCGGGAAAAATACCAATAACCTCAGATATGCAGATGATATCACCCTTAAGGCAGATAGTGAAGAGGAACTAAAAAGCCTCTTGATGAAAGTGAAAGAGGAAAGCGAAAAAGTTGACTTAAAGCTCAACATTCAGAAAACGAAGATCATGGCATCCGGTCCCATCACTTCATGGCAAATAGATGGGGAAACAGTGGAAACAGACCAATGTTCATTGCAGCATTGTTTATAATTGCCAGGACATGGAAACAACCTAGATGTCCATCAGCAGATGAATGGATAAGGAAGCTGTGGTACATATACACAATGGAATATTACTCAGCCCTTAAAAAGAATAAATTTGACTCAGTTCTAATGACATGGATGAAACTGGAGCCGATTATACAGAGTGAAGTTAGCCAGAAAGAAAAACACCATTACAGTATAAGGACACGTATATATGGAATTTAGAAAGATAGTATGATGGCCCTGTAAGTGAGACAACATAAGAGACACAGAGGTATAGAACAGACTTTTGGCTTCTGAGGGAGAGGGAGAGGGTGGGATGATTAGGGAGATTGGCCCTGAAACATGCATAAAATTATATAAGAAATGAGGCACTAGTCTATGTTCAAAAAATAAATGAATAAAGAAAGAAATAAATATAGGGGTAAAGATGAAAAAAAATTAAAAAAAATAAAAATACAATTTTCCAGTAACCGAAGAGCCCATTCTACACATGAACATCACCAGATGATCAATACTGAAATAGGATTGACAATGTTCTTTGCAGCCAAAGAAGGAGACAGGGAGATTGGCCCTGAAACATGTATAAAATTATATAAGAAATGAGGCACTAGTCTATGTTCAAAAAATAAATGAATAAAGAAAGAAATAAATATAGGGGTAAAGATGAAAAAAAATTAAAAAAAATAAAAATACAATTTTCCAGTAACCGAAGAGCCCATTCTACACATGAACATCACCAGATGATCAATACTGAAATAGGATTGACAATGTTCTTTGCAGCCAAAGAAGGAGACGTTCTATACGGTCATTAAAATCAAGACCTAGAGCTGACCATGGCTCAGATCATGAGCACCTTATTTCACAATTCAGGCTTCAGTTGAAGATTGTAGGGAAAACCACTATGCCAATCAGATATGACCTAAGTCAAATCCTTTATGATTATATAGTAGAAGTGACAAACGGATTCAATGTACTACATCTGAAAGAATGGACTAGTGCCTGAAGAATTAGGCATAGAGATTTGTAACATTACACAGGAAAATGTGATCAAAACTTTCCCAAAGGGAAAAAAAAAATTGCAAGAAGGCAAAGTACAGCAAAGAGTCAGTGATGCTGTCTAACCATTTCGTCTCCTGCCATCTCATTCTCCTTTTGCCTTGAGGCCTACCCAGCATCAGGGTCTTTTCCAGAGAGTCAGCCCTTAGTGTCAGGTAGCCAAAGTATTGGAGCTTCAGATTCAACAATAGTCCTTCCAATGATTATTCAAAGTTGATTTACTTTAGGATTGACTGGGTTCAGGTTTGATCTCCTTGCAGTCCAAGGAATTCTCAAGAGTCTTCTCCTGCACCACAGTTTAAAAGCACCAGTTCTTCAATGTTCAGCCTTCTTTATAGTCCAACTCTCACATCAGTACAAGACTACTAGAAGAATCATAACTTTGACTATATGGAACTTTGTTGGAAAAGTGATGTCTCTGTTTTTTAATGTGCTGTCTAGTCTGGTCATATTTTTTCTTTCAAGTAGCAATCATCTTTAAATTTCATGACTGTAGTGACCAGCCACAGTGATTTTGGAGCCCCCCGAAATAAAATCTGTCACTACTTCCACTTTTCCCCCTTCTATTTGTTATAAAGTGATGGGGCCAGATGTCAAGATATTATTTTTTTTAATGCCAAATTTTAAGCTAGCTTTTTACTCTCTTCTTAATTAGAGGTACCTTAGTTCCTGTTCACTTTCTGCCATTAAAGTGGCATTATCTGCATTTCTGAGGTTGTTGGTATGTCTCCTGGCAAACTTGATTCCAGCTTGCGATTCATTCAACCTGGCATTTCACATGATGTACTCAGCATATAACTTAAATAAGCAAGGTGGCAAAACTTCCCAATTTTGAACCAGTCAGTTTTTCCACGTCTGGGTTTGTTGCTTCCTGACCTTTATACAAGTTTCTCATGTGATAGGCAAGGTGGCCTGACACTCACATTTAAAAAATTTTCACAGTTTTATAATACACCCAGTCAAAGGTGCTAGCATAATCAATGAAGCAGAATTAGATGTTTTTCTGGAATTCCTTTGCTTTCTCTATAATCCAACAAATGTTGTCAATTTGATCTCTGATTCCTCTGCTCCCCGAGACTCAGCTTGTACATCTGGAAGTTTTTGGTTCATGTTCAAGGCTAGCTTGGAGAATTTTAAGCATAAACTTATTAGCATGTAAAATAAGCACAATTTGTACAGTATTTGCAAAATTTTTTGCAATTGCCTTTCTTTGGGATTGAAATAAAAACTGACCTTGTCCAATTCTGTGGCTTTTGCTGAGTTTTCCAAATTTACTAATATAATGAGTGTAGCACTTTAACAGCATTGTCTTTTAGGATTTTAAATCGCTCAACTGGAATTATGTCATGTCCACTAGCTTTGTTCATTTTAATGCTTTATAAGAACTATTTGACTTCACACTCTAGTATGTCTGGCCCTAGGTGAGCAATCACACTATCATGGTTATCTAGATCATTTAGACCATATTTAATAGTTCTGTGTATTCTTGCCACCTCTTCTTAATCTCTTCTGCTTCTGTTAGGTCCTTACACTTTCCTTTTACTCATACCTGCATGAAATATTCCCTTGATAGCTCCATTTTTATTGAAGAGAAATCTATTTTTTCCCAGTCTATTTTCTACTCTATTTTTTCCATTGGTAATTTAGAAAAGAATTCTTTTATGCCTTGCTGTTATCTAAAACTCAGCATTCAATTGGATATAATTTCCCTTTCTCCCTTACCTTTCACTTCTTTCCTTAGCTATTTGTGAAGCCTCCTCAGACAACCATTTTGCCTTCTTGCATTTCTTTTTCTTCGGGATGGTTTTGGTCCCTGCCTCCTGTACAGTGTTATGAACCTCTGTCCATAATTCTTCAGGCACTCTGTCTATCATTTCTAATCCCTAGAATCTATTTGTTACTGTCACTTGATAATTTAATGGGATTTTAGTTAGGTTTTACTGAATGACCTACTGACTTTCCCTATGTTCTTCAATTTAAGCCTAGATTTTTCAATAAGGAGCTCATGATCTGAGCCATTGTCAGCTCCAGGTGTAGTTTTTACTGACTGTGTAATGCCCTCCATCAAATCCTCATGACAATCATTTACTATTCATTAAATAGAAGTGAATCATCATAAATATCTTCACCTTGGCTTCACTGAGGAGGAGAAGCAGAAAGAAATGGTGGTCTTGCTGTATCAAGGTGGTAGACAGGGAGAGGTGGAGGAGGTGGAAGGGGAGGCAGGAGACACAGGCACATTTGGTGTAAATTTATGAGAAATACATTGTAATTTCTGTCTGACATTTTTGCTTTTTCATTTTTTCTAGGAATATTTCCATACAATACCAATCTTTCTTTCACCACTTTCTGTACTTTGTGTGCTCATGTCATACCAGGGTCCATGTTTTAAAAGACCTCAAATGCAGTTTTGAATCATTAGAACCCTTCTCTCAAACTGTTTAATGTCAATTTGCTTTCTGGAACTGCTTCTGCTGTATTTCTACCTCTTCATCTGGTTTGAAAAAACTCATCTCCATTATGTTGTCTCCTGTTAATCCCTGTAGTGTGGTATTTTGTCCTTCTCAGATGGCTCAGTGGTAAAGAAATTGCCTGCTAATGCAGGAGACACAGAGATAGAGGTGAGATCTCTGAGACAGGAAGATCCCACAGATGAGGAAATAGCAACCTGCTCCAGTACTCTTGCCTGGAGAATCCCATAGACAGGTGAGCCTGACAGGCAACAGTCTATGGGTTCAAAAGAGATGGTCGCAATTAAATGACTCGACTAAAGGTGGTATTCATTATCTCTTGAATTTCTCTAAGATCCATATCTTGAAATCCATTTCCTACTCTTTTTTGCCATATCCACAATGTCTTGCATGATTTGCTTAATTAGCTCTATAATAAATCATATGAAGTCTTGGACAACATCTGGACCCAGTTTTCTCTAACAGAAATAAGCAATCTTGAACCTGATGGCCTTAATGGTATTTTCTATAACAACAATTGCCTATTCAATGGTGTAATCGTTCCAAATGTTCACAATTTTCTATAGGTTTCTTTTCTATTGTGTTGACAGTCCTTTCCATACAGTACTGGTACAATGAGCCTTCAAAGTCCTTGCAACCCCCTGTTCTAGATCTGAATTAGAGATATTGTGCTTGGGGCCAAGTAGACCACTTAAATGCCTTTGGTATTGAATCCATGGGTTTCTGAGTGATGAGGGGTATTGTCCAATGTTAAAAGAACTTTAAAAGTCAGTGCTATACTAGGCAAATGCTTCCTAACTTCAGGGACAAAGAATCAATGGAAGCAATACAGAAAAAGGGTTCTGGTTGTCCAGGTCTTCTTAATGTGCAACCAGAAGACAAGCAGCTTGTGCATATAATTTCCCTTCAACACTCAGCTGTTAGCAGCTTTATGGATAAGGGCAGTTCTGAACAGAACCCAACTACATTTTCAGAAAACAATAGAGTCAGCCTATACCTCCTTGCCTTAAATCCTAGTGCTCACTCCTCTTTCTTACTAATAAATGTCCTCTGTAGCATTTTTTTCCCCAAATAGGAAACTTATCTTTATTAAAACTTGTTCAGCTTTTGTAAATAGTGCTGCAGTGAACAATGGGGATACATGTGTCTTGTTAAATTTTGGTTTCCTCAGGGTGTATGCCTGGGGTGGGATTGCAGCATCATATTTTATAATAGCTAAAACATGGAAGCAACCTAGATGTCCATCGACAGATGAATGGATAAAGAAATTGTGATGGTACATATACAAAATGGAATATTACCAGGCCATAAAAAAGAACACATTTGAGTCAGTTCTGATGAGGTGGATGAACCTAGGACCTATTTTACAGAGCGAAGTGAGTCAGAAAGAGAAAGATAAATACTGTATACTGACACATATATACAGAATCTGGAAAAATGGTACTGAACAATTTATTTACAGGACAACAATGGAGAAACAGATTTACAGAATAGATTTATGGACATGGGGAGAGTGGAGGAGAGGGTGAGTTGTATGGAAAAAGTAACATAGAAACTGACATTACCATATGTAAAATAGATAGCCAATGGGAATTTGCTGTATGGCTCAGGAAGCTCAAACAGGTGCTCTGTTTGAGTGAAAACAGAGGGGTGGCATGGGGAGGGAGATGGGACAGAGTTTCAAAAGGTAGGAGATATTTGTATACCTATGGCTGATTAATGTTGAGGTTTGACAGAAAACAGCACAATTCTATAAAGCAGAAAATAAATTCAGTTCAGTTAAGTCGCTCAGTCGTATCAGACTCTTTGCAACCCTATGAATAGCAGCATACCGGGCCTCCATGTTCATTGCCATCTCTCAGAGTTCACTCAGACTCATGTCCATCGAGTCAGTGATGCCATTCAGCCATCTCATCTTCTGTCGTCCCCTTCTCCTCCTGCCTCCAATCCCTCCCAGCATCAAAGTCTTCTCCAATGAGTCAGCTCTTTGCACGAGGTGGCCAAAGTACTGGAGTTTCAGCTTCAGCATCAGTCCTCCCAAAGAAATCCCAGAGTTATTCTCCTTCAGAATGGATTGGTTGGATCTCCTTGCGGCCCAAGGGACTCTCAAAAGTCTTCTCCAACACCACAGTTCAAAAGCATCAATTCTTCAGTGCTCCACTTTCTTGATAGCCCAACTCTCACATTCATACATGAACATTCAGAAAACGAAGATCATGGCATCCGGTCCCATCACTTCATGGGAAATAGATGGGAAACAGTGGAAACAGTGTCAGACTCTATTTTGGGGGGCTCCAGAATCACTGGAGATGGTGACTGCAGCCATGAAATTAAAAGCCGCTTACTCTTTGGAAGAAAAGCTATGACCAACCAAGATAGTATATTGAAAAGCAGAGACATTACTTTGCCAACCTAGTCCGTCTAGTCAAGGCTATGGTTTTTCCTGTGGTCATGTATGGATGTGAGAGTTGGACTGTGAAGAAGGCTGAGCACTGAAGAATTGATGCTTTTGAACTGTCGTGTTGGAGAAGACTCTTGAGAGTCTCTTGGACTGCAAGAAGATCCAACCAGTCTATTCTGAAGGAGATCAGCCCTGAGTGTTCTTTGGAAGGAATGATGCTAAAGCTGAAACTCCAGTACTTTGGCCATCTCATGTGAAGAGTTGACTCATGGAAAAGACTCTGATGCTGGGAGGGATTTGGGGCAGGAGGAGAAGGGGACGACCGAAGATGAGATGGCTGGATGGCATCATGGACTCGAACGTGAGTTTGAGTGAACTCTGGAAGTTGGTGATGGATAGGGAGGCCTGTTGTGCTGCGATTCATGGCGTCACAAAGAGTTGGACATGACTGGGCAACTGAACTGGACTGAACTAAACTAACAGAAAACAAACCACAGAACAAATGTACTCTGTTCTACCACCATTTTCAGTTATGACTCTTTTCTCTGTTCTCCTTTCTAGCATAATTGTTTTCTGTCTCCACTTTTTACTGCACCACACATCAGTTAGAACTTCATCCCTACCATTCCACTGAGAATGCTCTTGTGAAGGTCCTCAGTGGCCTCCAGGTTATGAAATCCAGCATTTAATTCTTAGTCCCCATCTTATTAGACCACTAGGCAATATTAACATAGTTGATAACCTCCTTAGACCTTCAAATGGATGTTCACTTGACTTTGGAGATACCACACTCCCTTGGTTTCCTGCCTATATTCATGAAGCTTTCCATCTCATATTCCTTAAAATATTGAAGTGTCCTAGGACTCTAGCCTCAGATCTTTCCTCTACCTATGAAAGTGAAAGTGAAGTCAATCAGTCATGTCCGAATCTTTGCAGCCTAGAGGACTGTAGCCTACCAGGCTCCTCTGTCCATGGGGTTTTCCAGGCAAGAGTACTGGAGTGGGTTGCCATTTCCTTCTCCAGGGGATCTTCCCAATTGAGGGATCAAACCTGGGTCTTCCTGCACTGCAGGCAGATGGTTTACTGTCTGAGCCATCAGGAAAGTCCCTTTTCTCTACCTCTATCCATACCCTATTAAGGGTTGGCAAACTACTTCTATAAAGGGAAAAATAGTAAATATTTTTGGTTTTGTGGGCCATATGATCTCTTGCAACTACTCAAGAAGCAATAGACAGTACACACAAGGATGTTGATGATTGTCATGATTGTTATATGTATTCAGTGGATATTATGAGCCTTACACTGTGAAATAAACAATATTTGTCAACGTGGTATCTTAGCATAGTTATTGTTCAGTCGCTCAGTCATGTCCAACTGTTTACAATCCCTTGAACTGCAGCATGCCAGGCTTCCCTTTCCTTCACTGTCTCCCAGAGCTTGCTCAAACCCATGTTTATTGAGTCAGCAATACCATCCAACCATCTTATCCTCTGTTGTCCCCTTCTCCTCCTGCTTTCTGTCTTTCCCAGCATCAGGGTCCTTTCTAATGAGTAAACTCTTCTAATTAAGTGGCCAAAGTATTGGAGTTGCAGCTTCAGCATCAGTCCTTCTAATGAATATTCAGGATTGATTTCATTTAGGATTGACTGGTTGGATCTCCTTGTAGTCCAAGGGACTCTCAAGGGTCTTCTCAAACACTACAGCTCAAAAGCATCAATTCTTTGGTGTTCAGCCTTCTTTATGATCCAACTCTCACATCCATACATGACCACTGGAAAGACCATAGCTTTGACTATATAGACCTTTGTTGCCAAAGTAATGTCTCTGCTTTTTAATATGCTGTCTAGGTTAGTCATAGCTTTTCTTCCAAGGAGCAAGTGTCTCCTAATTCATGGCTGCAGTCACTGTCAGCAGTGATTTTAGAGCAGAAGTCTGTTAAAGTCTGTTTACTGTTTCCGTTGTTTCCCCATCGATTTGCCTTGAAGTAATAGAACCAGATGCCATGATTTCTGTTTGTAGCATAATTACCTGAGCATTACTGGAGCTTAGATGGAGGAAAAGGTTCTTATCTGTGTAGGGGACAGGAGGAGTTATATTTTGAAATGTGTATATTTCTCCAGGGTCTTGTGCCCAATTTTGTTTAAAATTCAAGGGTTTTAAAATACTCTGCTGATAAAGGTTCATCTAATCAAAGCTATGGTTTTTCCATTAGTCATGTATGGATGTGAGAGTTGGACCATAAAGAAAGCTGAGCACTGATGAATTGATGCTTTTGAACTATGGTGTTGGAGAAGACTCTTTGAGAGTCCCTTGGACTGCAAGAAGATCAAACCAGTCAATCCTAAAGGAAATCAGTTCTGAACATCCACTGGAAGGACTGATGCTGAAGCTGAAACTCCAATACTTTGGCCGCTTGACTCATCTGAAAACACTCTGATGCTGGGAAAGATTGAAGGGAGGATGAGAAGAGGATGACAGAGGATGAGATGGTTGGATGGCTTTCCTGAGTCACTGGACATGAGTTTGAGCAAGCTCTGGGAGTTGGTGATGGACAAGGAAGCCTGGCATGCTGTGGTTCATGGGGTTGCAAAGAGTCAGACAGTACTGAGCAAGTAAACTGAACTGAAAAAGGCTCAAGGCTTAATTTGAACTTGTTTTTCTTATTAATGTCAGCATTCAGTGTTTTCTCATGTGGGAGAAGGATGTGTGTAGGGAATGGAGGGTGGCTTGGGTGTGGCTGGGGGGAGGAATGAGGGACAGCTTCTTATTAGGGTCTGAGAAAAAGGGCGATTACTTTCTTTGTTGAGATGGGTTGATTAAACTCCCAAAGTGAATTTTGAGAGACGGCTGCACACAAAAAGATGATGATTAGAACTAATTATTGTTGTTGTAGATGTTTTGCATTTCTATGGCACTTTCTATTTACAAAGAATTTTGTGATCACTGATTAACTTTCCCACACCACAACCTTGTGACAGGGGCAACAGTACCACAGATGTTTGTATTTGTCTTCCGGGAAGAAATTTGAGCTGCTTTGGCCACATACTAGAATTAAGGAATCAAAATCCTTATTGCAGCTCTTTTAACGTCCTGTGTGACTTTAAGAGTGCAAATGTGAACACTGTTAAAATTATTCTGTAATCTTATTATGAAAAATAACTCGTGAAGATTTTTAAGTACTTTGCTAAGTTAAAAGGAGATCTTATATGTAGGTATATAATAACAATACTAAGTTCTCAAAAATTGTTTCCTCCAGGTTTTTAAAAATAATAGTAGCTATATCATATTTTTACATATCAAGTGCTTAGCATAGTGCCTAACATATGTACCTAATAAGTACTTAAAAGTGTTATCCATTATTAATACTGCAACAAGACTCATGTAACATATGCATTCTATAAATTTTTTTTAATTTATTTTTTGGCTTCGTTGGATCTTTGTTGACTCATGAGGGCTTTTCTCTAGCTGTAGCTAGCTGGATCTTCTCTAGTTGTGGTGTATGGGCTTCTCATTGAGGTGGCAGGGCATGTTTGTTGCAGGGCATGGGCTCTAGGGCTCTCAGGCTCAGTAGTTGTGGCTCAAAGGCTTGGTTGACCTGAAACATGTGGGATATTCCTAGACCAGGGATTCAACCCATGGCACCTGCATTGGCAGGAGGATTCTTAACCACTGGACCATCTGAGAAGTCCACACATACATTCTTATTGCTTCCACTTGATTGCTTTAGTGTTCCTGTCTTGTATAAAAATGCGTGTGGGTGTGCATTCACTTATTCAGCAATATTCATTGAGTGACTACTGTTTATGAGACATTGTGCTTAGAACTAGGGATACAGTTCAGTTCAGTAAAGTTCAGTCACTCAGTCGTGTCCAAACTTTGTGACCCCATGTATCACAGCACGCCAGGCCTCGCTGTCCATCACCAACTCCTAGAGTTCACTCAAACTCATGTCCATCGAGTCGATGATTCCATCCAACCATCTCATCCTTGGTCGTCCCCTTCTCCTCCTGCCCCAAATCCCTCCCAGCATCAGAGTCTTTTCCAATGAGTCAACTCTTCACATGAGATGGCCAAAGTACTGGAGTTTCAGCTTAGCATCATTCCTTCCAAAGAACACAAGGACTAATCTCCTTTAGAATGTACTGGTTGGATCTCCTTGCAGTCCAAGGGACTCTCAAGAGTCTTCTCCAACACCACAGTTCAAAAGCATCAATTCTTCGGTGCTCAGCTTTCTTCACAGTCCAACTCTCACATCCATACACGACCACAGGAAAAACCATAGCCTTGACTAGATGAACCTTTGTTGGCAAAGTAATGTCTCTGCTTTTTAATATGTTATCTATGTTTGTCATAACTTTGCTTTCAAGGAGAGGTTCAGTTCAGGTCAGTTCAGTCGCTCAGTCATGTCTGACTCTTTGTGACACCATGAATCGCAGCACGCCAGGCCTCCCTGTCCATCAAAATCTTTCTGAGTTCTCTCAGACTCATGTCCATCGAGTCTGTGATGCCATCCAGCCATCTCATCCTCGGTCGTCCCCTTCTCCTCCTGCCCCAAATCCTGCCCAGCATCAGACTCTTTTCCAATGAGTCAATTCTTCACATGAGATGGCCAAAGTACTGGAGTTTCAGCTTTAGGATCATTCCTTCCAAAGAACACCTAGGGCTGATCTCCTTCAGAATGCACTGGTTGGATCTCCTTGCAGTGCAAAGGACTCTCAAGAGTCTTCTCCAACACCACAATTCAAAAAGCATGAATTCTTTGGCGCTCAGCCTTCTTCACAGTCCAACTCTCACATCCATACATGACCACAGGAAAAACCATAGCCTTGACTAGACGGACCTTAGTCAGCAAAGTAATGTCTCTGCATTTCAATATACTATCTTGGTTGGTCATAGCTTTTCTTCCAAGGAGTAAGCGGCTTTTAATTTCATGGCTGCAGTCACCATCTCCAGTGATTCTGGCCCCCACCCCCCACACACTGTTTCCCATCTATTTCCCATGAAGTGATGGGACCGGATGCCATGATCTTCGTTTTCTGAATGTTGAGCTTTAAGTCAACTTTTTCGCTTTCCTCTTTCACTTTCATCAAGAGGCTTTTTAGTTCCTCTTCACTATCTGCCTTAAGGGTGATATCATCTGCATATCTGAGGTTATTGGTATTTTTCCCGGCAATCTGGATTCCAGCTTGTGTTTCTTCCAATCCAGCGTTTCTCATGATGTATTCTGCATATAAGTTAAATAAGCAGGGTGACAATATACAGCCTTGACGTACTCCTTTTCCTATTTGGAACAAGTCTGTTGTTCCATGTCCAGTTCTAACTACTTGTGTTTCTTCCAGTCCAGCATTTCTCATGATGTACTCTGCATAGAAGTTCAATAAGCAAGGTGACAATATACAGCCTTGATGTACTACTCCTTTTCCTATTTGGAACCAATCTGTTGTTCCATGGCCAGTTCTAACTGTTGCTTCCTGACCTGCATACAGATTTCTCAAGAGGCAAGTTAGGTGGTCTGGTATTCCCATCTCTTTCAGAATTTTCCACAGTTTATTGTGATCCACACAAAGGCTTTGGCATAGTCAAGAAAGCAGAAATAGATATTTTTCTGGAACTCTCTTGCTTTTTCCATGATCCAGCGGATGTTGGCAATTTGATCTCTGGTTCCTTTGCCTTTTCTAAAACCAGTTTGAACATCAGGGAGTTCATGGTTAACGTATTGCTGAAGGCTGGCTTGGAGAATTTTGAGCATTACTTTACTAGCGTGTGAGATGAGTGCAATTGTGTGGTAGTTTGAGCATTCTTTGGCATTGCTTTTCTTTGGAATTGGAATAAAAACTGACCTTTTCCAGTCCTATGGCCACTGCTGAGTTTTCCAAATTTGCTGGCATATTGAGAAAATAAATAAATTAAAAAAAAAGGCTTTTCAGGAAGATATCCATTCTCCTTAATGATTTGCTTAATAGCATCTGGGAACTTGTCTTTTGCCTCTTGGTCAGCAAAAGCAGCTTTTCCTATTTTCTTGATATTTTTAAAAACAACTGTCTTTCTAAATTATCAAACTATCCTTTGCTGGCATTTAGTTCTCCTGCTTTAGATTCTTCTCCTTCCTTTGGTCTAAGTTTTTATGTAATGGATTTATTTTTTTTTAATCATATAAGTCTATAGGTATATCTTTCATATGTTAATTCTGCCAAAATCTGCATTTTTAATATGAAATAAAAGTTATTTTACAAAAAACTCAAGGTTTTCACATCAGAATGGGTGTCTGCATCAACTGTTTTACTTTTATTTCTTCCTCTTTCATTTAAACAATAAATTTATTTCGAAGTAGTGGGCCATTGCAGCTGCAGATCTTAATCTATAATACATATCAAGCATTTTAACATTTTCGTATCATGCCATGCCTTTTCTCTGCTTCGTGGGAACCCTTCAAACATCACTGATGGCACTTGCTATGGGTCCCATATTATTATTTACCATTATTGGTGAATTGAACTAAATACATGAAAAATATACAAGAATCATAAGAGATCACGTTTTACTGTGATATGGCATCACATGGCATCACATAGCATTTTAAGCAGATGTAACACTTGAGCTAACCACAAAAGCAATAGGAAGATATTATGAAATTACTTCTATAGAATCATATGTACTAGAGTGGTTTTATACAATTGTGATTTTAATACTGCATCTTTAAATTTGTGTATGTTTTTCTTGACCTGGAATGGTGCTGCTTATGGTTTGTAAGAGTTTATGTGCATAAGTATGTATAAGTTTTAACTTAATGACAAATTTGTATATATTTTATGCTAGGAAATGATAAAAGATACTAGAATCTACATATATTTTATGCTAATATTGTCATCCACCTTATTTAATTTATATGCAGAGTACATTACGAGGAATGCCAGGCTAGAGAAAGCACAAGGTGGAATCAAGATTGCTGGGAGATATATTAAGAACTTCAAATATGCAGATGATACCACACTTATGGCAGAAATGAGTAATTTAAAGAGCCCCTTGATAAAGGTGAAATAGGGGAGTGAAAATCTGGCTTAAAATTCAACTCTCATAAAATGAATATCATGGCATCTGGTCCCATAACTTCATGGCAAACAGATGGGAAAACAATAGAAACAGTGACAGACATTATTTTCTTGGGTTCCTAAATCTCTGCAGATGGTGACTGCAGTCATGAAATTAAAAGAAGCTTGCTCCTTGAAAGAAAAGTTATGACAAACCTAGATAGCATATTAAAAAGCAGAGACAATACTTTGCAAACAAAGGCCCATCTAGTCAAAGCTGTGGTTTTTCCAGTAGTCATGTATGGATGTGACAGTTGGACCATAAAGAAGATTGAGCATTGAAGAATTGATACTTTTTAACTGTAACATTGGAGAAGACTTTTGAGAATCCCTTGAACAGCAAGGATATCAAACCAGTCTTTGAATATTCAGCAAATAAATCCTGAATATTCATTGGAAGGACCGATGCTGAAGCTGAAGCTCCAATATCTGGCCACCTGATGTGAACAGTCAACTCATCGGAAATGATCCTGATGCTGGCAAAGATGAAGGCTGTAGGAGAAGGGGATGCCAAAGGTTGAGATGGTTGGATGGTATTACCAACTCAATGGACATAAGTTTAAGCAAACTCCAGGAGATCAGAAGGACAGGGAAGCCTGGCATGCTGCAGCCCATGGGGTTGCAAAGAGTTGGACATGACTGAGGGACCGAACAACCCAATCTTGCATTTCAGGAAAATTTATTTTTTTAATTAATTTATTTTTAGTGATTCACTTGGACTGCAAGGAGATCCAAACAGTCCATCCTAAAGGATATCAGTCCTGATGAGGCAGATTAAAAATATATATTTATTTATTTTAATTATAAGATAATTATTTTATAATATTGTGATGGTTTTTGTCATACATGGATATTAATCAGCCAGAAAAATGCATGTTTTCCCACCCTGAACACCCTGCCCTTTCATCCTTCCCCAACTCATCCCTCTGTGTTTTCTCTGAGCACCAGTTTTGGATGTCCTGCTTCATGCACTGAATTTGCACTGATCATCTATTTTAAATATGGTAATATATGCATATTCATTGCTATTCTCTGAAATCATCCCACTCTCAGGTGGATTCTTTATTACTGAACTACACTAAAGTTTGATTCCATGGTTTAAATAGTGGTTTGATCATATACTAGATGTGTGACTGCAGACTGCTTATTTCATCCTCTTGTACCTAATGTCCACTTTGGTAAAATAAGGATAACTTAATGCCTATTTTATAGTGTTGTTGTAGAAACTGAATAAATATGTGTGCATAAAGTGATTAGAACAGGGCCTAATATGAGAGCTCAGTGAATATTAATAGTTTATAAAACAATTCTCTATTATGTAAAATTGAATTTATAAATAAAAAGAAAATGGTAAATGGTATCATGCTCTTATACACAAATACCAACAGTTTAAAGTCCTAATGCCATGGGCTATTAGAGAAGAGATTTCTCTATGGCCAGAACAAACAGAGATTTCACGTAAAAGGCTTTTTTTTTTTTTCCTGAAAATAGGTCATTTTATTATTTAGAAATTATATAAACAAAGGTAAGTAAATTTCCTTTCCTGTTTTTTTTCTTTTTTTCATCTACCCTCTAGTACCCTACTCGAACTCTCAAGGCTTTACTCTGATTACCCTTGATTGCCTTTCCCTATCATTAGGCTCTCCTGATATCAAAATTTAAACATTTGTCTAGAAAATTACTTTCTCCTATTGCATTTTTTACTGACTTCACATATTGGCCCTTAGCAAACAAAGAGACACAATGCCTGTTTCAGTGTGCTGAGCTTTAATTTCATGCTCCACTAGGAAAAAGATTCTTTGATGTTATTCCTAGTAGCCATTTGGAATAGGGTGAAGTAGGGAAAACAAGGCAATAGTGGAGATTTAAGTTGACTTGTAATTTCTAATAGTTGATAGCTTGTGGCAAACAATAATAGACAGTTCCTTAGTGAAATAATTTTAATCAAAAATAAGGTGTATTACCCTCTGATGTTTTCCTCCTTGAATATTCAATTTATATTCACTCTAGGCATCTATGAATCAGAATTTAAAATACTATAATTTTAAAAAACTCATTCATATTACAAATCTCTCTTTTATACACGTATATTTATAAATAACATACTTTTTTTAACTGAATGATCCAAAATAAGTGAATAATTTTGAAGGCAGAAGTCATATCCTAGCATTTAGCACAGTACCTGGCATAGAACAGGCACCCTCAGTACATGTTCATTAAATGAATAAATACCATTTTTTAATCAGATAGTACATTCTTATTCATCTAACATTTGTTCTACATTTTCCAGGTTGCAATCCCAGTGGAAAACAGGTTCTCCATCATTTACCGAATCAGTGTTTAACACAGTCTTCCCATGAATCAATACTGTTAGTCTCCTGTTATATAAAGGGAAAAATAGATCATATAGTTTAACATCCCCAGAACATAAAATAGGGCAAATTCATAGATGAAAATGGAACCCAAGATTTTTTATTTTTTTTCTATAATATGAAAGAATTTCAAATGCTTACAGAAAAAGAAGTCTCAATTAGAGCTGTCATATTTGTACCACTGGATTAACCAAATGAATACAAGAAAATTATGAAACATACAATATATCAAAGTGAAAGGAATTAGTATTGTTGTGTATGTATGTGTGTGTATATGTTTATGTGTGTGTGTATGTATACATGTAGGCTTGCATGTATATTTTAGATGAATGGGTATAGGTAAGTAAAAAACTGGATGAACCAGAGGGAGGTTCCAGTTGGCATGTAACAAATGATGATGAATACACAGAACAAATGTAAATACAGATTTTAAGTTCTAAGTTGAAGATTTAGTATTTTATGAGAAAGAGTAAATCCAAGATTGATTCTTCAGCTGTATTAACATAATGAATAATGCATCAGAGTAATGTTCTGATCCTTAGGCATATGAAATATCATTTGGGAAAGCTTTTTTTTCGTTCTGCTACTGTTTCAACTTTGTTTGTTTTTGGCCCAGTATAGTTCATAACACTATGCTAATTTAGCACGGAGGTCTTTCTTCTCTTGCATATCATTATTTCAAGTATCTGGTAAGCTTTTATATATGTTTGGCCCAATTCTGCTGGAGCTTGTGTTTCCAGAACATAGTCATACGCAATCAGCAATTTATAAACATTTGTCTCGGGAATTTACAAGTATGCTCATAGCCCAAAGTGCTGGAAGAATTTCCTGGAGAACTAGAAGCATATTGTAAGACCAGCTTTCAGGATTCTTGTGGTTTGTCATATATTCCTGAGAAAAACAGATTGCATAAAATGTTCACTTAATACAACCTTGTTTTAAGCCTTTGCTGCTGCTAAGTCACTTCAGTCGTGTCCGACTCTGTGCGACCTCATAGACTGCAGCCCATCAGGCTCCCTCGTCCCTGGGATTCTCCAGGCAAGAACACTGGAGTGGGTTGGCATTTCCTTCTCCAATGCAGGAAAGTGAAAAGTCAAAGTGAAGTCACTCAGTCGTGTCTGACCCTCCGCGACCCTATGTACTGCAGCCTACCAGCCTTTAGGGAGGTTATAACCCACTGTAATTACTATTAGCAGATCAATTATCATACAACAAGTTTGATAACTATAAAAGCAAATATAGAAATAATAGATTTAAAATTATAGCTTAAGTTTTGTCTCACCAAAACGTACAGTTATCAACACAGTTTTGAGGCCACAGACAACCTGCTAAGCCATGGAATTCTACCAAGCGAGATTTCTATCATTTTTTTTTTTTTTGCTCTTGAAGTTGTCATAGCAGCTGATTCCCTAGCATAATATTGTTGTTCTTTCTGATTTAGTCTTGTCCTATCACTTATTACCCTCCCTAACATCTTGTGTCCCAGTAATAGCATATAGAGATTTCCACAGCTTCCCTGCTGTTCCTTGCTATATCACTGATAATTATGCTGCCTTTTCTGCTGCCAATGTTTTTTATTCTACTCATTATTTCAGATTCAACTCATTTTGTAATTTTCTCCAAGAGACTTCCATGAACACAGAGATTGGGTATCTACTCTCTGAACCCAATAGTTAGTTCTCACTGATATATTTGTAGCTCTGTATACTGCTTTCCATGTATATTTCAGGTCCGAGTCTGTATCTTATTCACATTTCTAGCTCTCAATGCCTCAAACAATCCAAGACAGAGTATTGAGACTCAATAATTTTTTTTGTTGTTGTTGATTAATTAGCTTTAGGTAGTTCACAGAGAATGTAGAAGTCCAATTTGAGTATTCACAGAAACAGTTCTGATAGACTTAAAAGGTAAAGGGAGCTTTTCATTTCATCTTAACCAATCAGAACCCAAAGATCCATTAGACATCGGGGGTTATAACATTTCAACAGAATAATAAGGTTATTGTAATTTATTAGTTTTTAGAGGGGAATCATAAAGACAAATTAGCATATGTGAGGATCAGATACTAAGGAAGTCTGTAACGGTACCAGTATTTAGTCTGGAAAATAAGATTGGAGTCTTGGGATTCTGGAGCCTCATTTGTGCATGATAACTGTAAAATCAGATCTTTTTTTAAAAAATGAAGAAAAATATGGCAGAATTTAATTGGGAGATGAACAAGGTGAATGCAATACATTTTTGTGGAGAGATCTTTTTGAGCATTTCTGTCTTTCTTTCTTTCTTTTTTTAAGAACTAGCTTCTCAATTCTGAAGGGCTGAAAATTGTAGTGATCCAGGAGCCTCAGTCTGACAGGATTATGGCAGGCTGGAATTTGACAGATCACTCTCCTTCAGGCCAAAGTAAGTTTCGGGTTCCGTGGCCAAGGCTCCAGGGCAGTAGGGGTGCTGGCCTCTGAATGGTGACTTGAATGATTAATGCGGTAATCTTTGTTAGTGTAGGTCAAAGAGAGGAACTGATATTCCAGATTTATTCAATGGTCATTTTCCTGGGTCTTGTACAATATCATTGTTGGAGATGTGACCACAAGTAAGATTCGATAATGCAAGCAATACAGGAGCAGGAGAAACGCGACTTGAGAGGCTCATTCAGCATACGCTAGGGACAGTGGTAACTGATGGGACTTTCTTCATTGCTTAGATTTACAGTTATAGATAAATTGTCTTTCCTAGTCCTTTGGTTTCTTAAAGTAATAATGAAAAATTCCAACCAGATTCAGAGCCAGGTTATGAAGGAAAGTCTCTAGCAAAACAATTTTACAGTGTCACCTGCAGATTATTTAAAAAGGTACTGTAATATATATTTTATAATAAATGGTGGAACAGAAAATTCTTTTGAGCTTGAGGCTAACTAATTATTGCTTTACCATGTGTCTATTAAAAAGAGAGAACTCCTCACCCATATGATCCTCTTCTCTTACTGTTCTAGTTTGACATCATCCTGACTTGCTTAGACTGTGGTGCTGGTTTAGTCACTAAGTCATGTCAAACTCTTGCAACCTCATGGACTGTAATCCACCAGGCTCCTCTGTCCATGGGATTTCTCAGGCAAGGATACTAGAGTGGGTTGCCATTTCCTTTTCCAGGGGATCTTCTTAAGCCAGGGATCGAACCCAGGTCTCTTGCATTGCAGGATGATTCATTACAGACAGAGTCATTTGCCTAGATTATTCAGTGACATTATTTCTTCAGTCTACCTCCCTATTTTAATTCATGCTCCAAATATTCTTCATGACTTTTGTGAACCTAATCTTATTCTACTAAGCAGTAGAAAAATTTTGATGACTACAAGAAGGATTTTTATTCACTTAACAGATCTCATTAAATATTGCTGCCTGATAACTTTCTACCATTCTCCTTCATCCTAGGACTACTGTTTTGTAAGCTATTCTCCTTAGACAGGATGAAAAAGTCATAAACTAAAGGAAGTCTTGGGATGTTACTGATTTGTTGAAATCTATATTTAATTCTGATAATTAATATTTTGATAAGTTCTGAGAAATTATCTAAAAATATCCAAAGTACACTCAAAAATTAATATAAATAAAAAAGTGCAAAAAAAGACTTTTGCAAAAAAGTGCTTTCTTCTCCATGGAAAACACTGAGACCCAGATTTTTTAATTGAGTTCTCCTGGACTGAGCAGTTAGTGAAAATTAAAGGCAAACTGAGACAGCAAATTCCTATTTCCAAGTTCTATAACCAAAGAGGTAGCCAAGATCCCTTTGTATGTGTATTGTGTGTTTGAACTGATAGTGTGAAAGAAATTTCATTCTTCTAAATGAAAAAGCTTATTTCCTTTGTGTAATGTTACAATTCCTTTGTAGCTCTAAGAATCAGTTGTATAAAATATATCACTCCTGGCAGCAGAAGTATAAAAGATAAAATATATTTCATTATATGAGAAACTGCACATTTTCTAGGTTTCCTGCACAGTTGATGAGCACAATCAGGGTGGATTTGATCTTTGGGTTTAAAACTTTGTCTTTATAATATTCTTATAATAATTTTATTATATACTGACTAGTCTACTAAAGTTCATTTAACAAATTAAGCTTGACCTATTCAGATATGACTATTTCAGTTGTCTCTTCATTATTTCCTAGTTTAGTTGTCTGTTTTAACATCTGAAGTAACTTCTTATTGTATCTCTTAATGATTTTACAATAAAACCCTAAGATAAAAGGAATAATGGAGATTTCTATTGAATGGGAAAGAATGCTAATTTTCAAAGGAATGAGAAAAGAAGTCTATTATATTCATCCTAAAGCCAATTATAGAGTAAAACAACAAATTTTAAAGCACATTTTGTCAGGTTATTTTGAAGGCTTTGGCAGCTTAAATATAATTAGATATTTCCTTGTGTCTATATACATGTCCATGGTTTATAGATTTTACACATCTACTCCTGCTGTTTCTGGAAATAACTGTTTACTTCAAAATGCATTCTAATCCCCTATCAAAATGCTTTAATTTAAGGAAATTCATGAAAGCAACAAAAAAAAACAGAAGCTGCATTATGAAACCAATTTTCCTTCTTGAAGAGAAGCAGGCATATGAGTAAGAAGTTATGCCAGTCATATGGGTTTTTTAAAATTGTGGGACACAGACAAAGCTGACTTGCTGTAACTTCTTAACTTAAACTGATGATCCTGTTACTTTGTCTCAAATGTCCCTTCTTCATGCCAGACTACTCCACCAGCGCAAGCTAGGAATAGACTCCAAGCACTCTATATCTAGCTTACCTCTTCACACTAACCAAAGCTATTTTCAATAACTTATTGTCAGATGTTATAATAGTTAATTATATGCAAGTATAGAAAAAATAATCTAGTAAGCAATCATAATGTGTGGTCATTATGCCAATCACTATGTTTTGTTTTAATTAGCCATCACAAAAATTCTGTGAGAGTCTCAAATTCTCATTATTCTCATTTCTCAATGAAGAACCTTAGGAAAGGTAAAACAACCAGCCCAAGATCATAAGAATGTAAACTCAAGAGCTAGGGTTTGAATTTGGCTCTTCCTATCAGGTGGCCAAAGTATTGGAGATTCAGTTTCATCAACAGTCCTTCCAGTGAAGTTGCAGTAAGAGCATAATGTTTATTTTCTTTGGAAAAATGAAGTGGGTAGTTAGAATATGCTATCTAGTAATCTTATTTTGGCACAGGAAAAGAAAGATGTTATAAGAAATATCTGATGTGGTACATAGTGCTTGGTCTCATTAAGCTGTTGTTGTTCAGTCACCAAGTCATATCCAACTGTTCACAACCCCATGGACTACAGTATGCCAGGTTTCCCTGTCTCTCACCACCTCCCAGAATATCCCCAAGTTCATATTCATTGAATCAGTGATGCCATCCAACCATCTCATCTTTTGGCATCCTCTTCTCCTCTGCCTTCAATTTTTTCCCAGCATCAGGGTCTTTTCCGTTGACTCCACTGTTCACATCAGGTGGCCAAAGTATTGGAGGTTTAGCTGAGAACCATGCATTTCCTGATTAATTTTTCTCCAGGAGGACCTGGAGTCAGGTAGTACTGGCCTATGATTATAAACACAGTCTCTGTTTTATCTTAAGCTCACTAGACTCTACATTGTTATTTTGATCTCCTTCCCTCTTAGGAATGTTTCAGGGTCCTTTTGCATCCCAGCTGCTTGCTCATTGTTCATCTGTTTTCCAGTGATGATGATGGTCTGAAGCCTGAGAAATAAGTTTAAATCCTGATTCTCACACTTTACTTGGGAGGCTGCACAATACCTAGTGTTCTCACAAAGCTTGTGTTTTCCATTTCAAAGCTATTACTCAACACATATATGACAAGATTGTGGTGAACAATTAAGGAGTTCTCTCTCTCTCTCCATATATATTTATATGGTGTGACACATATATGTTTGTATATAGATACACACATGTACACACACACACACACACACACACACACACACTTTTACTCTGAAAGCTCTAGTTGGCCATTGTTAAGTTATTTACATTACATAATCTCTCCTAAATGGTTCTGTGTTTTGCCTAGTTCTAATTCATGCATGGATTTTTTTCCTTTAGTACTAATTTCAACCTGCAGGCTGAGATTTTCTCTTGGCTGTCATGAATTGCCTATCATTGTTACTTTAGTGTGGCTGGCCCGTGCATTTGACTGTCCCTTTTGCACATACTCAGGCATTTGCTAATGTTTAGGCGACTGGCCCAACACTTTACCCTAAAACTCTGACATTTGAAAAATGGGAGGGTTTTTGTTCTCCTGACAAAGGAGAGGGATGCCCTCTTCCTTGTTCCACATTACCAGGCAGGAAGGCCATTTCCTCAGGATTTAAAGTAAACTAATTGTGTCCAATGCAATCGACTCTCTAGGTCCAGGAAAGCGGCCATGCTTTGAAGTCACTTATCACATGTGAAAGGAAGATATACAAGTAATTTTAGTTTTAAGCCTCTATTTCATGCCATGTCATGTGAAGAGAAAATATATAAAATATCAGCCAACAACAAAAATAATGTCAGTAACAATAAGGATAAAAATGTGATCCTTGATTGAGCTTACATGTCAGGAGTTTGCTAATCACTTGTAAACGTATTAGCTCAACTAATGCTTAAAATAGTTAATATATGAGGCAATGCCATTGCCCTCAGTCTACTGCCTAAAACCACTTGGTTTGTAAACTATAAAACTGAAATTTGAACACAAGTCTGTATGATTCATTTTGAAACTCATGGTCTTCACAATTATAGTGAAAATACAGGCATTATTTACTTTGTAGTATAAAAATTTCAAATGTATAACTTTGGTCACATTACTTACAAATAAATAAATTCTTCCAATTACTGAGTTTGGGAAATAATTGACCTTTCATTGATATCTCCCAGTGACATTACAGACATTTTTCAAAGAGTGGTTTTAAGAGAACAAAATTTCAAATATCTCAGAAAATATAGTGATAAAACAGCAGAACACAAGTCTGTATGATTCATTTTGAAACTCATGGTCTTCACAATTATAGTGAAAATACAGGCATTATTTACTTTGTAGTATAAAAATTTCAAATGTATAACTTTGGTCACATTACTTACAAATAAATAAATTCTTCCAATTACTGAGTTTGGGAAATAATTGACCTTTCATTGATATCTCCCAGTGACATTACAGACATTTTTCAAAGAGTGGTTTTAAGAGAACAAAATTTCAAATATCTCAGAAAAATATAGTGATAAAACAGCACTTCAAAAGCTCAATGCACTGACATAGCAAAATATTTAAAAATAATATATAGAATCAGAATATCAGTTTTTATTGTTAAAGCATAAAGGAATGGAATTCAACTTCAAAAGGATGCTCAAAGGACTTTAAGAGTACAACCAAGATTTTATTAGACCACAGTGATCTGCATTAGAAGTCTTTGAAATTAAATACCCCTAAAAACCTTAAAAGCAATGCAACTTAGAACCCAAAATGAAACTACTTAAGGCCTCTAATCATCAATTTATATGACTTTTTGAATCACAAAAGAAAATTATATGAGGACCTTGATGTGTGCATTGTTTGAAAGAAACCACAGAGAACTGAGAAACTGTTGAAACTTAAACTGGTCTTTCCATAAATAAACTAGCCTTGATTAGATAAAATATTATTATCTCCTTAAAAATGGAGACTTCTGCCTGAAAAGCATAGGCTTAAACCTTGTCTCTACAGCTTATTGGCTGCATGGTTTGGGCAAATTGAACTTTTAGAATCTATAAATTCACATCTGTAAACCATGGCACTTAACCCTACCTTCAAGTATGGATAGAGAATAAGTGATATTAATAATGCCAAGTGCTTGGGATCATGATGAGCACACACTATATCTTCAATAAAATGCAATTTATGCTTTTATCCTTAGAATTATTTCTTCCTTAAAAATTGTTTTTATTCTAATATAATGCATCATTCAGTTCAGTTCAGTTCAGTTGCTCCGTCATGTCTGACTCTTTGCAACCCCATGAATTGCAGCACGTCAGGCCTCCCTGTCCATCAACAACTCCTGGAGTTTACTCAAATTCATGTCCATCGAGTTGGTGATGCCATCCAGCCATCTCATACTCTGTTGTCCCCATCTCCTCCTGACCCTAATCCTTCCCAGCATAAGGGTCTTTTCCAGTGAATCAACTCTTTGCATCAAGTGGCCAAAGTATTGGAGTTTCAGCTTTAGCATCAGTCCTTCCAATGAACATCCAGGACTGATCTCCTTTAGAATGGACTGGTTGGATCTCCTTGCAGTCCAAAGGACTCTCAAAAGTCTTCTCCAACACCACACTGCAAAAGCATCAATTCTTCAGTGCTCAGCTTTCTTCACTGTCCAACTCTCACATCCATACATGACCACTGGAAAAACCATAGCCTTGATAGCATTTATTTGTTTAGTTCTAGCATTCTCTCTTTTATTTGGAAAATGAGCTCATATATATTTTGATATACAGTGTATATTTTTGTAGAACAAATTCTTTCAATGGAAATATTGAAAACTTGGAAAATACAGGAAAAAAGGTAGAAAAAATTCTATCTCTATTACTTCAAAATAAAACCTTTAAAATACTTTTCTGAACTTTTCATTTCTTTTTCTATATATATTTTCACACGGTTAATTCAATAAATATGTGATTCGTCATTTAATAGGCACTAACCATTAACCTAGGAGCAAACATTTATTGTATTGTTTTCACTTCCCACTTTCACATTGTAAGTCAAGCCTGACCTTTTAATCGATATAGTTGCTGATGATGCAGGAACATAGATTTGGCACATTCCTTACAAGTTGTTCATACAGCTTCTTTGGTTTCCTTGCTTCTTCCATCGAAATGGGATTGATTGTCTTTGACTCTCTTTGGAAATTTCACATAACTGTCTTTAAGCTGTGACTCTGTGCTGCCCTCAGATGATTGTTGACCTGGGGACTCCTGAATGTGAGTCTTGATCTGGCAAGCCCACCTCCTTCTGTTAAGCAGCTTGCTGCTGCTGCTGCTAAGTCGCTTCAGTCGTGTCCGACTCTGTGCGACCCCATAAGACGGCAGCCTACCAGTCTTCCCTGCCCCTGGGATTTTGCAGGCAAGGACACTGGAGTGGGTTGCCATTTCCTTCTTCAATGCATGAAAGTGAAAAGTGAAAGTGAAGTCACTCAGTAGTGTCTGACTCTTCACGACCCCATGGACTGCACCCTTCCAGGGTCCTCTGCCCATGGGATTTTCCAGGCGAGAGAACTGGAGTGGGGTGCCATTGCCTTCTCCAGCTTAGGTACTAGCAAAAAATGTAATTTACTTGGTGAAGGCTTGATTCAACCTCCTGAACACTACTGTGGACATGACTGACCACACACACACATTCATTAATTCAGTCTCGATGATTAGTCACAACTGGTAACTCACTGTATCTCTCAAATTGAAAACTACAGTTTAAAAGCTTCAGAAGCGTAGTCATTCAGTTGTGTCCAACTCTTTGAAACTCCATGGACAGTAGCCCACCAGACTCCTTTGTCCATTAAATTCTCTAGGCAAGAATATTGGAGTGGATTGCCAGTTCCTTCTCCAAGACATCTTCCTGATCCAGGGATCAAACCTGGGTCTTCTGCACTGCAGGCATATTCTTCACCATCTGAGGCGTAAGAGAAGCCCAAAAGCTTTGAAAGGTTTCCAAAAATATGTAAAAAGATAAATCCTAAAATTTTAATTTAAAGAAGGACAAAAGATTAGTATGTGATTTTGTTTACTACAAAATGTACTTTTATTGCTTACAATATCAACACTGTCATGGAGTTACACAGATATACTTTACAATGTGTGGTTTATTTGCACATACAAATTAGATTCAGCCAACTCAAGATTTGGTTATATATCATATGCTATATCATAAGGCTTACCAGGAGGGAAACCTCCTAATTTGTTACATTCTCAAACATTTATTCAGTAACAAGTGTGTAAAAGGCTCTGTTTAGGACCTGAATCCAAAAGTACACAAGCAATTTACCTTCTAAAGAGAACAACACATATTATGTTCCCACTGAGGTTTGTACAGGCTTATTTTAGAGCACTGAGCATATGATATTGTTAGGAACTACTCATGTGTCTTGTACACAATGAACTCGGTGTTTCTTAAGGCAAGGTGTTGTGCTGTTCTCATTGTCATTTCCCAGAATCTGGCACAAAAGAGGTTTTTAGTAAAATTTTCAGTATTGAGTCGTTCACTTGTAAGAATAAGAGTTAAAAAGCTTGAATGACTTCTACATTAAATGAAGTATCAGGAATCAGATTTACCCTTCCAACTAAAAAAAATGCAAAATACATGAGGCCATAGTTTTCTAAACGTTGGGCATTAGACAATGAAGGATAGTAATCCCTAAGAAATAAGCAACAAATGACACACGCTTTAGGATTGTCCCAGGTCTCTGCCAGAAAGTTTCAAGGCCACAGAGTCAGGAGACAGAAATTTGTTCGACTCTGGTGGTCTCCTGAGCTGAGGAGAAGCAGCAGTGAGGATGGAGAGACCAAATCACCTCCCTCTTGCTATAGGATTTTAGAGTACAGGGCACAGTGGAGAGGGGAGGGAACTTCAGCAATCTGCAGAGCATCCCCTGAGTCTTCTGCAGAATGCTGACTAGTGGTCTGTGTAAGGAAATTACCTGGGACCAGCACAGCAAGCACCCAAAAGGATTAAAAGAAACAATACCAACTTGACCACAGGTTCTGTAAAAATACCTGTTCCCACCACTTAGAGTGGAACCTCATATTCATGGAGCATCAAGTAGAAAGCTCAAAAGGGTCTTGCCTCAGTAAGAAGGCAAATTAATTCTAGATTAAACACTCTGCCTCCTACTTACAAGGCTTAACAACAAGACCCAAAAGACCTAAACTGTTTCTAAGAAACTTTTATCTCGGTTAAAGCTATCTATCTATATATCAGCTATTTATCATATATCAACTGTTTATATTTATGCATATATGTGTGTGTGCATATATAATTTTATGATGTAGTAACAAAATTATATCTAACTACTGTGCTTTTCTTTCTAGTTAGGCTCCACATTTTATTGTATGTATGTATTTATCTATTTATCTATTTATTTATTTTAAATACTTTATTCTACTTTACAATACTGTATTGGTTTTGCCATACATCGACATGAATCAGCCACAGGTGTACATGATCTCCCAATGCCGAAGCACCTCCCACCCCGCACCATCTCCCCGGATTATCCTGTACACCAGCCCCAAGCATCCTGTAACCTGTATTGAACATAGACTGGCGCTTCATTTCTTATATGGTAGTATACATGTTTCAGTGTCATTCTCCCAAATCATCCCACCATTTTAAATATTTGTGATTATCATGGGGAAATACTTCCTAAGTATAAACCAGGACATTCTAAGAAAAAGAAGAAAACTGATGCCACAGAATGAGTACTGCATAAGACTTTACAAACTCTGTCTATACCAAAGCATGATATAAATGAGTCAAATTTCCTTATCTGTAAATGGAAGGAAGCATTTGGTGTGATCATTCTTTCTAAGGTATTTTGAAAAACTTAATATTGATAGCATTTTCATTTTCTTTTCATTTGGGGCTAATTTTTAGACACAGTCATTCCAGAAAGTTGCCTTTGTAAGTGCATGGTTGTGAGCTTAAATTCAACAATATATATGTTGTCTTTTGGAAGTGTTGCAGATGTTTTCAAAAACTGGAAAAAGCAAATGAATCACATGAGAAAATAATAGCAAAAAATGGTTCCACATTATGTGCTTTCAAACAAACAAGTCTGCAAAACCTGAGGCCCTGAAAAATGTAGACTGTATTGAAAAAAATTATTTCCAGGTAAGGAGTAATTTTTTCTTTCTGTAAATAAATATAAGGATTGAGCAATGCAATGTTTAACACAGTGACTTTAATATAGTAACTGTGTTTTGTATTGATTTATGCTAGAAACAAAATCATTATTAGTCATTACTTAACATTATTTTATAGACTAGCAAACT
>SJYC01109148.1:0-34796 GCA_006408675.1 Madoqua kirkii
AATTTGACAAAAGTTTAATTTTAGGATGAAAAGAAGCATCAATTCTTGTTGTTTATTTTCATTTGAGTTGCTAGAAGTTGTTTTTAATGTGTAGTTTATCATAAAATTATAGCTTATCATTCTTTTTTAAATGGGTAACTAATCATGCATTTTTGGAAGATCAGTTTTACTAAACTTGATGAAAAAATGTGTAAGTCTGTTTAATGATTTGCAACATGTGACAATATGCAGAAAATATGTGACAATGTGAGGGCACCCACACATTCAGGAATGACCATTTTTCCTGAAACTAGTGGGATATGTCTTTATTTGAAACTAAAAGAGGAATCAACTTTCAGATTCCTAAATGTCATAAAAATTTCTTTATAAAAGCTGAGATGAAAAATTTAGTTTTTCCATATCCAGCTCTAAAAATTAAAATGTGTTATCATACTTTCATAATTTAGAAAATAAAGAATATTTAAGAAAAGAAAAAATAGAGTTTTAATATTTCTTACTTCACTTTGTGTTCGCAAATTTCATAAATGAGGGAGGAGGCATGGCAAACCCTTCCAGCATCCAAGCTTCAGTAGTGCTAACACGAGAGCTTATATTTTGGAAAATAATTAGATGTTCTTATAAAATTTCAATAGTCTGCTCTGTAAGACCTATCTAACTAAAGTTTTTTTTTTAATTCAATAGCTATTTATTAAACCTACTATCTTTCATTCAATTTCAGCTTCTTCAGAATCAGTAATTGGGGCATATACTAGGATTAGTGAAGTCACTCGGTCGTGTCTGACTCTTTGTGACCTCATGGACTGTAGCCCACCAGGCTCCTCCATCCATGGGATTCTCCAGGCAAGAATACTGGAGTGGGTTGCCATTTTTTTTTAGGATTACTGTCATGTTGAATGGATTGTCTTGGAAATGAACTGAAATCATTCTATCATTTTTGAAATTACAGTCAAATACTGAATTTTGGACTCTTTTGTTGGCTATGAGGGCTACTCCATTTCTACTAAGGGGTTCTTGCCCACAGTAGTAGATGCGATAGTCATCTGAATTAAATTTGCCCATTCTCATCCATTTTAGTTCAGTGATTCCTAAGATGTCAATGTTCACTCTTGCAATCTCCTGCTTGACCACTTCCAATTTACTTCTATTCATAGATCTAACATTCCAGGTTACTACGCAATACTGTTTCTTACAGCATCGGAATTTATATTCTCCATTAGAAGAATCCACAACAGAGTCTCATTTCTGATTTGGTCCAGGCTCTTCCTTCTTTCTGTAGCTGTTAGTAATCATGCTCCACTCTTCCCCCATAGCATATTGGTCTCCTTCCAAACTAGGGGGCTCATTTTCAAAGGTCATATATTTTTGCCTTTTCATACTGTCCATGGGATTCTTTAGACAAGAATACTGGAGTGAGTTACCATTTCCTTCTCCAGTGGAGCATGTTTTGTCAGAACTCTTCAATATAGTTATCCACCTTGAGTGGCCTTGCATGGGAAGGCTCATAGCCTCATTAGGTTATGCAAGCCCCTTCTCCATGACAAGGCTATGATCCATGAAGGAGCCAAAGATGCAAAAGTTCTATACAGGAGTAAAACAGGACTTAAGAGTTGACTATAGCTCAAATCATGAGCTCCTTTATTTCAAATTTCAAGATTAAATTGAAGAAAGAAGGGAAATCACTATGCCATTCATGTATCATTCCAATTCAGTTCAGCCTGTCAGTCATGTCTGGCTCTTTGTGATCCCGTGAATTGCAGCATGCCAGGCCTCCCTGTCCATCACCAACTCCAGGAGTTTAATCAGACTCATGTCCATCAAGTCAGTGATGCCATCCAGTCATCTCATCCTCTGTCGTCCCCTTCTCCTCCTGCCCCCAACCCCTCCCAGAATCAGGTTCTTTTCCAATGAGTCAATGAGGTGGCCAAAGTATTGGAGTTTCAGCTTTAGCATCAGTCCTTTCAAAGGACACCCAGGACTGATCTCCTTTAGAATGGACTGGTTGTACACGTGTTTCCCATCCTGAACCCCCTCCCACCTCCATCCTCATACCATCCCTCTGGGTCATCCCAGTGCATCAGCCCTAAGCATCCTGTATCATGCATCGAATCTGGACTAGCGATTCGTGTACACCCGTGGTGGATTCATGCTGATATATGGCAAAACCAATACAAAATTGTAAAGTAATCAGCTTCTAATTAAAATAAATAAATAAATAAATAAATAAATAAATAAATATTTAAAAATGAATGGACTGGTTGGATCTCCTTGCAGTCCAAGGGACTCTCAAGAGTCATCTCCAACATCACAGTTCAAAAGCATCAATTCTTTGGCTCTCAGCTTTCTTCAAAGTCTAACTTTAACATCCATATGATTGACATCAAATACTTTATGATTATACAGTGGAGGTGATGAATAGATTTAAGAGATTAGATGTGGTAGACAGAATGCCTGAAGAACTATGGACAGAAGTTCATGGCATTGTGCAGGAAGCAGTGGCCAAAATTATCCCAAAGAAAAAGAAATGCAAGAAGGCAAAAAAGTTGCTGAAGCGGCTTTAAAAAAAGCCTAAGAAAGAAGAGAAGTGAAAGGCAAGAGAGAAAGGGAAAGATATACCTAAATGAATGCAGAGTTCCACAGAATAGCAAGTACAGATAAGAAAGCCTTTTGAAATGAACAATGCAAAAAATAGAGTGAAATGATAGAATGGTTAAGACTAGAGATTTCTTCAAGAAAATTGGAGATATCAAAGGATTATCTCATGCAAGGATGGGTGCAATAAAGGACAGAAACAGTAAGAGTCTAACCAAAGAGGAAGAAACTAAGAAGAGGTGGTAAGAACAGCCCTTTAGTCAGAAACATTCTTAAAATGGCTAAAATTTTAAATGATAAATGAATAAAATAAAATTTTATGCCAAAAAAAAAAAAAAGGTTTTAATGACTTGGGTAACCATGGTGATGTGGTCACTCATCTAGAGCCAGACATCTTAGAATGTGATGTTAAGTGAGCCTTAAGAAGCATTGCTACAAACAAGGCTAGTGGAAGTGATGGAATTCTAGATGAGCTATTTAAAATATTAAAAGTTGTTTCTATGAAAGTGCTACACTCAATATGTCAGCAAATTTGGAAAATTCAGCAGTAGTCACAGAACTGGAAAAGATCAGTTTTCATTCCAATCTCAAAGAAAGTCAATGCCAAAGAAGGCTGAAACTAAAGAAGGCTGAGCACTCAAGAAAAGATGCTTTCTAATTGTGGCACTGGAGAAGACTCCCGAGAATCCCCTGGACTGCAAGGATATCAAACCAGTCAATCTTAAAAGAAATCAACCCTGAATATACATTGGAAGGACTGATGCTGAAGCTGAAACTCCAATGCTTTGGCCACCTCATGCAAAGAGCCAACCCACTGGAAAATACCATAATGCTGGGAGAGACTGAAGAAAAAAGGGGAAGAGTGTGGCTGAGGATGAGATGATTATATAGCACTACCAACTCAATGGCCATAAATTGGAACAGACACTGGGAACTAGTAAAGGACAGGAGAGCCTGGCATGCTGCAGTCCATGAAGTTTCAAAGAGTCAGACACAATTTGGCAACTAAGCAACAACAGCAACAAACCTGTAAAGGTTGCCGGGGGCCAGCGTGAGGAACTCCACCAATGGCAAAGGTCATGAGGAAGGAGGCTTCGGCATACGCAAAGGCGTGATCAAGCCTCAGGAAACCCCTTGTTCCCGAGCATCTACCCCAAAACCAGAGTCTGTTTTTTTGCTCTCACCTACACCTTTGACTTTCCAGGGGGCTCTCCCCCATAACCGTTTCTCTTGGAGAAGGAGTAAACGTGCAGCTCCAAGAAAATAAAAATTCCTGGGCATGACAATAGTGTTTTAACTGAAGGTTATCTAGCCTGCCTGTATAGGTCCATCTGGCCGCATGGGATGGTTTACAGCCTCCCAACCGTGAGAGGCACAAGATGTTTTATTTAGACTTACTAAAGGCAAATTCTTGTGGGAAGTTAGAAACTATTAGTATAGTGGGTTAGTTGAAAGGTTTTAATGACTTGGATAACCATGGTGATGTGGTCACTCATCTAGAGCCAGACAATTTAGAATGTGATGTTAAGTGAGCCTTAAGAAGCATTGCTACAAACAAGGCTAGTGGAAATGATGGAATTCTAGATGAGCTATTTAAAATATTAAAAGTTGTTTCTATTAAAGTGATGCACTCAATATGTCAGCAAATTTGGAAAATTCAGCAGTAGTCACAGAACTGGAAAAGGTCAATTTTCATTCCAATCTCAAAGAAAGCCAATGCCAAAGAAGGTTGAAACTAAAGAAGGCTGAGCACTGAAGAAAAGATGCTTTCTAATTGTGGCACTGGAGAAGACTCCCGAGCATCCCCTGGACTGCAAGGATATCAAACCAGTCAGTCTTAAAAGAAATCAACCCTGAATATACATTGGAAGGACTGATGCTGAAGCTGAAACTCCAATGCTTTGGCCGCCTCATGCAAAGAGCCAACTCACTGGAAAATATCATAATGCTGGGAGAGATTGAAGAAAAAAGGGGAAGAGTGTGGCTGAGGATGAGATGATTATAAAGCACTACCAACTCAATGGCCATAAATTGGAACAGACCCTGGGAACTAGTAAAGGACAGGAGAGCCTGGCATGCTGCAGTCCATGAGGTTACAAAGAGTCAGACACAATTTGGCAACTGAGCAACAACAGCAATAAACCTGTAAAGGTTGCCGGGGGCCAGTGTGAGGAACTTCACCAATGGCAAAGGTCATGAGGAAGGAGGCTTCGGCATACTCAAAGGCGTGATCAAGCCTCAGGAAACCCCCTGTTCCCGAGCATCTACCCCAAAACCAGAGTCTGTTTTTGCTCTCACCTACACCTTTGACTTTCCAGGGGGCTCCCCCCCCCACCATAACCGTTTCTCTTGGAGAAGGAGTAAACGTGCAGCTCCAAGAAAATAAAAATTTCTGGGCATGACAATAGTGTTTCAACTGAAGGTTATCTAGCCTGCCTGTATAGGTCCGTCTGGCCGCATGTGATGGTTTACAGCCTCCCAACCGTGAGAGGCATGAGATGTTTTAGACTTACTAAAGGCAAATTCTTGTGAGAAGTTAGAAATTATTAGTATAGTGGGTTAGTTGGGAATTATATTGGTGAAGGGTTTTTCCATTTGTTGCGTCAATAATTGCTGCTAATTCCCTTCCCTGGGTGAGACAAGTGTGTCTCAAGTCAAACCTCTCTGCTGACACATGATTGTTTACTACCTCTCAACCATAAACAGCACAGAGAGTTTTGGAGTATTTTGAAAGTCTTAATTAGCATAAGGCTTTTTCTTCTTGTTGGGTCAATGATTGTTGCCAGGTCTCCATATCCTTAGGCACCTGGGAATGTATTAATCAATGTATTTGGAATATAGAAAAGGAAATATAGTAGTTTTTAAGGTTAGCAATACTAGACTTTTTGAGTTAATGAATTTTCTCTTTTGTTATAGATCACTGTACTTTGTTATAAATCACTGTGTCCTTGCTATGTAAAAATGTAACTTTATCACTATCTTAAGACTAAATAGATCTTAAGGGGATGAAAGGATTTTCATTTGTTGGGCTGATGTTTGCTGCTAAATCTCCATATTCCCTGCCCTTATAATGAATATAACTAGCATATAGGAGCAATAAGTATTAATTTTTAAGATTAATCATGTTAACCTTGGGTTAAATAAATTCCCTTCTTGATTGTAACTCACTACACCCTCACCCTATAGGAATGCAACTTTATTTGGAGGGTGGTGTCTGGTTTAAGAAAAAACATGCTTGGAAAAAATAAGTTTTTGGGTTATCAGAAAGAAAGGGTCATAAATGTCAGCAAGCCTCATGGCCAGATGATGTAAAAACCCCTAAGACCTTTTTTTTATACATTTATGTGAAGCACTTGATTTTGATAAAGGTCAGAACTGCTGACCCCCACGTGATTCTGTATTCATCCCTATGTGTAACAAAAGGTATATAAGCAAACCTCAAAATAAAAAAATCAGATCAGTTTCCAGAAAGACTGATTCCCTCATGTCATACTTTTCTGCTCCCCATTTTTCTGGCTGAATTCCCATCTGGAGCATAGGTGCTCCCCACATCTACTTACTTGCCCAGGTTTTCAAGCCCACACAAGAAGGAGCCCAAGAAGGAGCACCTTTCAATATTCAAGTGGCACCGATGGCCCAATGTAGATGGTGCAAATGTCCTTGTCTTGGAATTTTATTGGTATCCCACGTAAACCAAGTTATTTAGCTTCTTTTTCTCTTCTATTTTCTGGCCAAATTCCCATCTGGTGCATGGTTACCCACCAAGCCTATTAATTTTGCCCGGGCTTCTAAGATCAGACCAGGGGGGGCCTCAGTGTCTCCTCTGCTTTAGGAGAATGGGAAGATGCCTGCGGCCTATGTAGGTGATGATTGGTATTCCATGTGAACCAAGTTATTCAACCTCTTTTTCTCTGTTAATTTTTTAATCTCTCTCTCTATTTATAATTAAATAAGTTATTTCCAAGGACGCTGACTCTGTCCCCACCTTCGAATTCCCTGGATCCAGTGGGACTGGACCTCGGCAAAAGGTGTGTTCATTTCATATACTAGCAATGTTATGCTCAAAATCCTTCAAGCTTGGCTTTAGCATATGTGAATCAACAACTTCCAGAGGTATAAACTGGCTTTCAAAGTGGCAAACATCAAATTGCCAGCATTTATTGTATCATGGAGAAAGCAGGGGATTTCCTGGAAAAACATCTACTTCTGCTACATTGACTACACTAAAGTCTTTGACTATGGAAAATACTTAAAGAGAAAAGAATACTATACATACTAGACCATCTTACCTATCTCCAGAGAAACCCATACATGGGTCAAGAAATAACAATTTGAACCAAATATGAAACAATGGAATGGTTCAAAATTGAGAATGGAGTACAGGTTGCATATTGCCACCCTGATTATTTAACTTATATACAGAGTACATCATGCTGGGCTGGAATCAAGATAGCTGGAAGAAATATCAATAAAAATAGAAAGAAGCATTGGATATAACCCTGAGCTCAAGAA
The DNA here is from genome assembly GCA_006408675.1 of Madoqua kirkii. Classification (NCBI taxonomy): domain Eukaryota; kingdom Metazoa; phylum Chordata; class Mammalia; order Artiodactyla; family Bovidae; genus Madoqua; species Madoqua kirkii. Next base: position 7,102 of record SJYC01109148.1, read on the forward strand.
ATTTTCTGCTTTTTGGGGAAGTCAGGTAAGAATTAAATGTAATGCAGTTTGCTAAGGACTAGTTTGCATACACTCCTATAATGCTATGAAGTTCAGTTATTTAGCAACAGTATGAAGTCAATAGGATACTAATATTGCCTTCATTATACAGATAGGAACACTGACAGATTACAGAAATCTCATAAATCCATTGTATTGTGAAATGACTCCCAATCCCAGAACCCCAGTCTCAAGGTTTCTGGTCTAGTTCTCCTTCCATTGCATGGTGCTTGCTATGATAATTTTGTAAATCCAAGTACATCTGATAGACATCTTTCAAAATTCTGTTTACCCTTTTCTTCATGATGATCTAAATGTGAGATTTCACAAAATTTGCAGTGAATACACTGGGACTCATTATAAAGTTGTTACTTAGTATGTGTAAGACATTTTTTGAATAAAATTTTTCAAATTATCATTTCAAGATAATATTCATTATTTGTTTTCAAACTGTAGCCAGGTCACCATAAAAACCTAAGGTCAGATGTCAAAGCATCACTAGAAATCCCTTTTACACTAGCAAGGTGGAAAAAGAAAGACTTATTAGGTCATTTAAAATAACTTTTATAATATTACAGTAAGCATTGTCAGTATTTTTCCACTATTGCATTGCACACTAGTTATGATAATATAACCATGTTTTCAGAAATATTCAAGTTAGCAGGAATTTTTAAAAAGGATTGTTAATCACCCAAAGGAAATTGCAATCATTAATTTGAAAAGAAAGATTATAGTAATGAAATTATCATAAAATTTAAAGTGCTGGAAAAACATTTTAACAACATATTTTATAAATTATTTTGAAGTGCAATGATTTTCTATTAAAATCTGAAGCTCTTAATTTGAGTATTAGTCCTTCTTATGAGCTACTGCTGTTTAGTCATTATAACAGAGATTTTTCAGTTCAGTTTAGTCGCTCAGTCATGTCTGACTCTTTGCGACTCCATGAATTTCAGCATGCCAGGCCTCCCTGTCCATCATCATCTCCCAGAGTACACTCAAACTGACATCTGTTGAGTAGGTGATGCCATCCAGCCATCTCATCCTCGGTCATCCCCTTTTCCTCCTGCCCCCAATCCCTCCCAGCATCAGAGTCTTTTCCAGTGAGTCAACTCTTCTCATGAGGTGGCCAAAGTACTGGAGTTTCAGCTTTAGCATCATTCTTTCCAAGGAACACCCAGGGCTGATCTCCTTCAGAATGGACTGGATGGACCTCTTTGCAGTCCAAGGGACTCTCAAGAGTCTTCTCCAACACCACAGTTCAAAAGCATAAATTCTTAGGAGACGATACTTCATTGGAAGTTGTTTACAATTGAAGTTTCCAAACCATCAGTCTCTTCTTAATTTTCTCACATCATCTGGTGACATTTGTAAATCATCTAAAATGCTAAGCTTGGGTTATTATGATGTAATATGAAATAAACCACTGCTGATTTATTTCCCCCCAAATTTATGAGCTTTTGCTGGAAGAAAGGATATGGGAAGATCCGAATACTATCTTGCATTAGGTTGATTAGGGTTTAACACAATATTACACCTTTCATTTCTTCCCCTACACTGAGTAGAAAGGAAGTTAAGAACAAAAGTCATTGAAATCAATTGATGTGAATGTACAATGGTGGCTGTCTCTGAGTTCTTCACTAGTTAGTTAGCTTGTTGAACTAATTTTTTTCTATTTGATTATTACTTATCCTTTATTCACCTAATTATAAAATATTTGTGTTTCACCATATTTTCTGTTTACAAACTCTTATTCTGCAGGAAGATGTGCAGTTGTGTCAAAATTGGATACCTTAGAAATATTCTCTGATCTGCTTTAATTTCAGATTAGGGAAATTGATCCCAAAAAGCAACTTGTCACAAAACCCCATTGATATGTGAGGGAAGACTGGGGTTAGAACCCAAGACACTCAGGTCAACAAATTTTCTGACCTAAAATTTTTCCATTTTAGCAATATTTCTTCCACTGGTTCTCCTCTTATTCACCATGGAACAAATGTTCTTTAAGAGCTTATTTTTTTTAAAAGTCTGCAAATATTTAATTTTTGTTCTCTTTCATGTCTTGCACATCTTTTTTTCCTTGTTATAAATAGATGATCATTTACATATTGCTTTTGATAAGCACAAGGGGGAATATATGTTGATCCAGACTGACCATCACCTACAAGTAGGAAACTGACATGTATTAACACACTACACAGTAACCTCTTTCTTTTTCTTATATCTGCCCTACTTCCTCCAATCTCTCTTCTCTCCTGACACACACAGTGATTCACCATAACCAAAACCCTATGTCTCAGCAAAAAACCTGTCCAAACAAGCAGAATCCTTTAAAAGAATGTAAATATCCAAATTTTAAGTTCCTTTAGGTAATGAGATATATGAAGCAGAGCTAGGCAGATGCAAAACAGGATCAGTATTATGAACAGATATGTTTATGCTAGATGATTAAAGATCCAATGTGTGAAAAACACATTCCTGCCAAAGTAGCAGAAACAGAGATGTCTTCTGCTAGGCCACAAATTTACCTTATACATCTTTAAATCCTTTCAAAAGATCCAAAACCTCATAGCAACTTCCTATCCTTTTTAAGTTTAATCACTGATTTTCAACAAAATCTCATTAAACATCTATTGACTAGTTGCTGCTGTTGCTAAGTTGCTTCAGTCGTGTCCGACTCTGTGTGACCCCAAAGATGGCAGCCCACGAGGCTCTGCCATCCCTGGGATTCACCAGGCAGGAACACTGGAGTGGGTTTCCATTTCCTTCTCCAATGCATGAAGTTACTACCATTTATAAGTCTCATACTGCCATTGAGAGGTATGTAAGGACTTGCCTGTCTTCACATGGGAAAGACAAAACTGTAGATAATTATGCTTCAAAGCTCATCTTGGAGATGACTTAGCTGTCATGGCATAGTTAATGTCATTAAAAAACATTATAAATATAATTTTCATGAGGAATTTTGTTTTTTATTTAAATCTAGTCATCTCTAGATATTATATGCCAATATAAATTTACTTTTCAAGAAAAATAAATAACACTGGTCCAGCAGTCATTTTTAATAATAATGTAATTCTTATTCTTTCATTAGGAAGCTAAGAATACACACCTCATGATGTGGTATTTTTAAAATATCAGCATGCAGAAAATGTTATTTACCAGCTTAATTAATATGCCTGTCATATTCTGGAATGGTTTTAAGGGAGTGTGAAATATTAGTAACATCAGTTCAGCTCGGTTCAGTCGTGACAGACTCTCTGACCCCATGTACTGCAGCACATCAGGCTTCCATTTCCATCACCAAGACTCAGAATTTACTGAGACTCATATCCATTGAGCTGGTGATGTCATCTAGCCAGCTCATCCTCTGTCATCCCCTTCTCTTCCTGCTCTCAATAGTTTCCAGCATCAGGGTCTTTTCCAATGAGTCAGTAGTTCGCATCAGGTGGCCAAAGTATTGGAGTTTCAGCTTCAGCATCAGTCCTTCCAATGAACACCCAGGACTGATCTCCTTTAAGACTGACTGGTTGGATTTCCTTGCAGTCCAAGGGACTCTCAAGAGTCTAGGGGTCACAAAGAGTTGGACATGACTGAGCGACTGAACTGAACTGAATTGAAAGTAGTTAAAGGGATTCCCTGATGGCTCAGTGTCAGAGAGCCTGCCTGCCAATGAAGGAGACGTAAGAGATTCGGTTATGACCCCTGTCGGGAAGATCCCTTGGAGAAGGGCAGGGCATCCCACTCCAGTACTCTTGCCTGGAGAATCCCATAGACAGATGAGCCTGGCAGGCCACAGTCCATGAAGTCGCAAAGAGTCGGCCACAACTGAAGTGATTTAGCACAATTTAGCATGCACACAAAGGAGTTAAACACAAATTCCAAGCCCCTAGACCAGCTTTGTCTAGTAAAAACATAGTGTCACCCACGCCAGTTTAAATTTTCTAATACATCAAAAATGCAAGAAGAAACAGGCAAAATTAATCTTAAGAATATGTTGCATTTAATCCAGTCTCTCCCCCATCCAATCATTTCAACAGACGATCAACGTGAAATTACTGAGGAAATTGTTCATGTGCTTTCAGCTCAGTTCAATCGCTCAGTCGTGTCCGACTCTGCTGCCTCATGGACTGCAGCACGCCAGGCCTCCCTGTCCATCACCAACGCCCGGAGTCCACCCGAACTCAGGTCCATTGAGTTGGTGATGCCATCCAACCACCTCATCCTCTGTCATCCCCTTCTCCTCCTGCCTTCAATCTTTCCCAGCATCAGGGTCTTTTCAAATGAGTCAGCTCTTCGCGTGCTTTATGTCAGACTAAATCTTTGTAATCCATTGTGCAGCTCATTCTGACAATCATGTCCCCGTTCAGACCAGCCACACTTCAGGGCTCTATGGCCGTATACGGCTGGTGGCCCCTGACCTCAGGCTCAGCCAGTTATTTGGTGAGGATGCTCTGTAGCAGAGGTATTATTCTGAACATTTCCATCTGGCCTAAAAGAGTTCTACCCCTCCACTCCATCTCCCCATGACTGGGCTTGGTGCCTGGAACAGCAAAAAGTGCATCTTTCTAGAGGTTCCCCGGGATCCAAAGTTCAGCCTTAATATCAGCAAAGGTTGATGCGTTGCAGCTGTACGTCACATGGTGGAACACTTCTTCATTTCTTAAAAACAAGTCTGTGAGAGTTTGAAGGGAGGGAAGGTGTTGGGGGACACATGTACACCCATGGCGGATTCATGGTCAGTTTATGGCAAAACCAATACAATATTGTAAAGTAAAACAAATGAATTAAAAAAAATAAAGTAAATGATAGAGGGGAGGAAAAAGAGCTTGCATTCTCAGTTCTAAAACTCTAATCTTGGGCTTCCCTGGTGGCTCAGTGGTACAGAATCTGCCTGCCGATGCAGGAGACACAGGTTCAGTCCCTGATCTGGGAAGATCCCACGTACCACAGAGCAACAAAGCCCATGTGCTACAACTATTGAGCCTGAGCTGCAGAGCCTGGGAGCCGCAACTCCTGAGCCCACACACTGCAGCCATGAAGCCGGAGCACACTGGAGCCCAGCTCCGCATCAAGAGAAGTCACACCAACCGGAAGCCTGCACTGCAACAGAGCAGCGTCCACTTGCCGCAGCTAGAGAAAAGCCCTCCCAGCAATGAAGACCCAGCACAGCCCCCAACAGACAAGTTAAAAAAGATATTTTAAGACTCTAACCTTAAGCTCCATTACTTTGGCCACTTGATGCAAAGAGCTGACTCTTTGGAAAAGGCCCTGATGCTGGGAAAGATCGAAGGTAAAAGGAGAGAGGGGGCGGCAGAAAATGAGACGGTTAGACAGCATCACTGACTCAATGGACATACATTTGAGCAAACTCTGGGAAATAGTGAAGGACAGGGAAGCCTGGTGTGTGGCAAAGAGTTAGGCACAGCTTAGTGACTAAACAACAACAATCACAAAGACGCAGAACTTGGGGCCACACCAGAATCTGATGTGAGTGGATGGGATTAAACACATCATTGATCTTCCCAATGGCACTGATAAATGTCACTGATTGTTGATTGTTGCTGAAACAGAAAAGTTCTAAACATCAAATGATAAAGAAAGTCCAAAAAAAATTATCAAGCAGTTATGATATACAGCCTGATGACTACAGTTAATTATACTTTACTGCATATTTGAGAGTGGTTACATGAACAAATCTTAGAAGCTCTCATCACAAGAAAAAAAATTACAACATACATATGGTGATAGATGTTAACTAGACTTATTGTGATCAGCTTGCAATATACACAAATACTGAATTATTATGTTTAGGTATACTATTATTATGCCTAAAACTAATTTATCTCAATAATCCTCCCAAAGAATTATATATTTAAAAAAAGAATGTCCAGTGTCTTAAACCATAGAAGCAGGTCTAGATACACAAATTTTTGGTTCTAATTTGGCAAATTGAGTATCTATAAGTCTCTAGTTAGCCAATGTTTATTCCAAAGAAGAGAAAGCTACAGTGAAATAAAACAAGTCACCTGTTATGTCACAAATAAAAGTCAAACCACATACTCCACCTACTCACCTTCTTATCATCATTTCTTTTCAGGTTTCTGAATGCTTCAGAAACTGTTTTAAGAAGAACATGCAACAACAGACTATAAATTCGCATGATGGCCTTTCCCCACTAGCTGAGGGATATTTTCCCCCAGGCTCCTTCAGCTCTTACACACACCCAGCTCCAGCTTCTCCAGGGCTTCAGGTGTTTGCAAGATTCCAGCAAGATTGCAACTTTGCCCGGTAGGATTCCTAGCAGGTATCTTGCTGCCATGAACTAAACCACAGGGTAGCAGTCCCCAACATTTTCCTCACCAGGGGCTCATTTTTAATGGAAAACAATTTTTCCCCAGACCAGGATGGGTGCAGGGGATGGTTTCAGGATGATTCAATATTCAGTTCAGTTCAGTAACTCAGTCGTGTCCCATTCTTTGCAACCCCATGGACTGCAGCATGCCAGGATTCCCTGTTTATCACCAACTCCCAGAGCTTGCTCAAACTCATGTCCATTCAGCCGGTGATGCCATCCAACCATCCCATCCTCTGTCATCCCCTTCTTCTCCTGCCTTCAAGCTTTCCCAGCATCAAGATATTTTCCAGTGAGTCAGTTCTTCACTTCAGTTGGCCAAAGCATTGGAGTTTTAGCTTCAGCATCAGTCCTTTGAATGAATATTCAGGACTAAAATCCTTTAAGGTTGACTGGTTTCAACTCCTTGCAGTCCAAGTGTCTCTCAAGAGTCCTCTCCAACACCACAGTTCAAGAGCATTAATTCTTTGGTGCTCAGCTTTGTTTATGGTCCAACTCTCACATCCACACATGACTACTGGAAAAACCATAGCTTTGACTAGACAGACCTTTGTTAGCAAAGTAATGTCTCTGCTTTTTAATATGCTGTCTATGTTGGTCATGGCTTTTCTTTCAAGGAGCAAATGTCTTTTAATTTCATGGCTGCAATCGCCATCTGCAGTGATTTTGGAGCCCAAGAAAATAAAGTCTCTCACTGTTTCCATTGTTTCCCCATCAATTTTCCATGAAGTGATGGGACCAAATGCCATGATCTTCATTTTCTGAATGTTGAGTTTTAAGCCAGCTTTTTCACTCTTCTCTTTCACTTTCATCAAGAGGCTCTTTAGTTCCTCTTTGCTTTCTGTGATAAGGAAGGTGTCTTCAGCATATCTGAGGTTATTGCTATTTCTCCCGGCAATCTTGATTCTAGCTTGTGCTTCATCCATACCAGCATTTCTCATGATGTACTCTGCATACAAGTTAAATAAGCAGGGTGACAATATACAGCCTTGATGTACTTTTCAATTTGAAACCAGTCCATTGTTCCATGTCTGGTTTTAACTGCTGCTTCTTGACCTGCATACAGATTTTTCAGGAAGCAGGTCAGGTGGTCTGGTATTCCCATCTCTTGAAGAATTTTACACAGTTTTTTTGTGATCCACACAGTCAAAGGCTTTGGTGTAGTCAATGAAGCAAAAGTAGATTTTTAAATGGAATTCTCCCTGCTTTTTCTACAATCCAAAAGATGTTGGCAATTTGATCTCTGTCTTTTCTAAATCCAGCTTGAAAATCTGGAAGTTCTTGGTTCACATACTCTTGAAACCTGGCTTGGAGAATTCTGAGCATCATTTTACTAGCGTGTGAAATGAGTGCAATTGTGTGGTAGTTTGGACATTCTTTGGCATTGCCTTTCTTTGAGATTGGAATGAAAACTGACCTTTTCCAGTTCTGTGGCCACTGCTGGGTTTTCCAAAGTTGCTGGCATATTGAATGCAACACTTTCAGAGTATCATCTTTTAGAATTTGAAATAGATCAACTGGAATTCCATCACCTCCACTAGCTTTGTTTGTAGTGATGTTTCCTAAGGCCCACTTGACTTCGCATTCCAGGATGTCTGGCTATAGGTTGAGTGATCACACCATTGTGGTTATCTGGGTGATTAAGATCTTTTTTGTATAGTCTTTCAGTGTACTTTTGCCACCTATTGTTACCTCATGTTAAGAACCTCCACCCATAGTTTTTCAGACACTCTGTCTATCAGATCTAATCCTCTGAATCTATTTTTCACTTCCACTGTATAATCATAAGGGATTTGATTTAGATCATACCTGAATGGTCTAGTAGTTTCCCCTACTTCCTTCAATTTAAGTCTGAATTTGGCAATAAGGAGTTCATGATCTGAGCCACAGTCAGCTCTCAGTCTTGTTTTTGCTGACTGTATAGAGCTTCTCCATCTTTGGCTGCAAAGAATATAATCAACCTGATTCCAGTGGACCATCTGGTGATGTCCATGCATGGAGTCATCTCTTGTGTTGCTGGAAGAGTAAGTTTGCTATGACTGGTGCGTTCTCTTGGCAAAACTCTGTTAGCCTTTGCCCTGCTTCATTTTATACTTCAAGGCCAAATTTGCCTGTTACTCCAGGTACCTCTTGACTTCCTACTTTTGCATTCTAGTCCCCTATGATGAAAAGGACTTCTTTCTTTCTTTTCTTTTTTTTTTTTTTTTTGGTGTTAATTCTACAAGATCTTGCAGGTCATCATAAAACCATTCAACTTCATCTTCTTCAGCATTAGTGGTTGGGGCATAGACTTGGATAACTGTGATATTGAATGGTTTGCCTGGGAAATGAACAAAGATCATTCTGTTGTTTTTGAGATTGCATCCAAGTATTGCATTTTGGACTCTTTTGTTGACCATGATGGCTACTGCATTTCTTCTAAGGGATTCCTGCCCACAGTAGTAGATATAATGGTCATCTGAGTTAAATTCACCAGTCCATTTAGTTCGCTGTCCATTTAGTCCATTCCAGTACATTTTAGTTCGCTGATTCCTAGAATGTCGACGTTCACTCTTGCCATCTCTTGTTTGACCACTTCCAGTTTGCCTTGATTCGTGGACCTGACATTCCGGGTTCCTGTGCGATACTGTTCTTTACAGCGTCAGGTTTCACTTCCATCACCAGTCACATCCACAGCTGAGCACTGGCTTTGCTTTGGCTCCATCCCTTCATTCTTTCTGGAGTTATTTCTCCACTCATCTCCAGTAGCATATTGGGCACCTACCGGCCCGGGAAGCTCATCCTTCAGTGTCGCATCTGTTTGCCTTTTTATACTGTTCATGACGAGGCAAGAATCCTGAAGTGGTTTGCGATTCCCTTCTCCAGGGAACCATGTTTTGTCAGAACTCTCCACCAGGACCTGTCTGTCTTGGGTGGCTCTACACAGCATGGCTCATCACTTCACTGAGTTAGACAAGGCTGTGATCCATGTGATCAGATCTAGTATTATTACACTGTGATATATAATGAAATAATTAAACAGCTCACCATAATGCAGAGTCAGCGGCAGCCCTGAGCTTGTTTCCTGAGCTCTGGTGGTAAATACAGATGAAGCTTTGCTCACTCACCCTCCACTCACCTCTTGCTATGCAGCCTGGTTCCTAACAGGCCATGGACCGGTACTGGTTCATGATCCAGGGTTTGGGGACCATTGGCATAGGGCCCTCCCCATCTGTCTCTGGGTTGGTGGCCTTTTCCGTGTAGGCTAATGACAGCCAGGGCATCATCAGCTCCGTCACACCAGTGCTCTCAGCCATGGTGAGGGGGGAGTCCAGAACAGTGTTCTCAGAGTGCCCTCGGGTGGGCTCACCTGCCTCCTGTGTCCCTGCGGGTCTTCCTCTAGGGACTGGCCCCTCTCCACCTTTCCTCCGTCCAGCTCTCATCAGCCTCTCAGCAGCAGTGGTCCTGGCACCCTCTTCAGTGTTCCCTATCCTCTAGGTTCACGGGCATCTTCTCAGGGCATTTTGTCTGAATCCCTGCACTGATCTGACCGCGCCCGAGGAGACGCCTGGCTGCCCTTCAGTTCAGTTCAGTTGCTCGGTCGTGTCCAACTCTTTGCAACCCTATGAACTGCAGCACGCCAGGCTTCCCTGTCCATCACCAACTCCCAGAGCGTGCTCAGACTCATGTCCATGGAGCCAGTGATGCCAACCAACTATCTCATCCTCTGTTGTCCCCTTCTCCTCCCGCCTTCAGACTTTCCCAGCATCAAGGTCTTTCCCAATGAGTCGACTCTTTGCATCAGGTGGCCAAAGAGCTGGAGTTTCAGCTTCAACATCAGTCCTTCTACTGAATCTTCAGGGGTGATTTCCTTTAGGATGGACTGGGCTGTCCCTGCTCACCTTCTACTTAGCATGTGCTCCTAGAGGGTCAGTCCCCTGGATACCGTGTACTTTCTGCTCTCAAAATGCTGAAAAGCTGGGGTTTCTTTGACTGGGAAATGGGTCATCACTATTCCTATTGCATTTTTCCATCAGAACTTTTGAAATTGTGTTTATACTTTGACAAAATTATCTTTTTTCTTCCATTTATAAAGACACTATGTATAAAATCTGCTTTATAGTAATCATTTGAATTCAAATGCACTTATCTTCCTAAGTTAGTGTTTCTCAAACTGAATTCTGTATCCTTTTTTAAAATTAAAAAAATTTTTAAATTTCTTTCTATTTACTTCTTTGGCTGTGCCGGGTCTTAGTAGAGGCTTGCAAGATCTGACCTTCGTTGTGGCATTTGAACCCTTGGCTGCAGCGGGTGGGACCTAGCTTCCTGACCAGGGATGGAAGCCTGGCTCCCTGCACTGGGAGCATGGCATCTTATCCTCTAGACCATCAAGGAGGTCCTCTGAATTCTGTATTCTTACTCATTTTTTTTTCTTTTAAAAGAGATCTGTGGTGGTACTCATCTCAGAAGTACTACTTATCAAATATTTGGGGTTCCCCCTCTCCTTCCCCAGCCCATCACAGGGGTGGGATAGGATTACAGCGATTGGCCTGCCTGATTGATGATGCCCCTCAAATCTGCCAAGGACTTGTAAACATTTACTTGCTGAAAAGGACCCTCAAGAACTTCCCCTTTTCTGCACCAGTCCAGGCAGCAGCTGCTAGGAGAGCCTGGATTAAAGAGTGAGAACCTTACAAGGTCACAACCCTGTATTCCTCAATGAAGCGTAGCCCCTGCTCCCTGCAACTAGAGAAAGCCCGCGTATAGGAACAAAGACCCAGCACAACCAAAAATTAATAAATAAATATATAATACAAAAACTAAATGATGCATCTGCTTATTAACTGGTACTCAGAAAACTGGCTCAGTGTCGAGACCAATAAAGGCGGATCCCTACTTCACGGAGGCAGTGGGGGGACAGGGCAGATGAACTCAAGTCTGAATGTGGCAGTTAGAGCCGTAAGCTAATAGGAGAATGTCTGTGGCCTTTGGGTGCAGACGGTTTCTTAAACAAAACCCAGAAAACAATCAATAAGCAAAAACATGCTGATCTGATCTTGTCAAACATTTAAGGATTCAAGAATTTTTGCTCAATGGACAAACAAAAAAATCCCAAAAAACAAAAAGCAGGCAAAGTTAATGGGTAGCTAAAACAGTGAGGGAAAGATATTTGCAATATCTAAAACCAACAACAGGGTAAAACTGAGAATAAAAAATTGATCCTATAAATTGAAGGGGATGATCCAATCCATTAAGTCTAAACATCCCAGAAAACTCCATATACATGGGCCAGGATACGGCAAGGCCACCCACAGAGGGGAAACACAAATAGCAAAGCACGAAGTGAGCTGAGCCTCACCGGTAACCGGAGACCTGCAACCTAAAACACCCCGGAGGCTGGCCAAAGTGAGAAGACAGGAGAGTAGCAGATGCGTGTGGGGACACCAGTGGGTGCACACAGAGAGCAAGCTGGCGTTACTGACTCCTGGGCAAACGTCCAGACAGAACTGTAATTCCAAAAGATACACGCACCCCATCTTAACTGCAGCCCTGTTCACAACAGCCAAGATCATGGAAAGAATCTAAATGTCCGTCGACAGATGAAAGGATAAAACAGATGTGGCGCATATATACAGTGGAATACTACTCAGCCATAAAACGGATCCAAAAAAATGCCATTTGTGGCAACATGGTTGGACATAGAGACTGTGATACTGAGTGAAGAGATACTGAAGTCAGAGAGAGAAAGACAAATATATCATCACTTACATGCAGAAGCTTAAAAAAGTGGTACACATGAACCTTATTTACAAACAGAAACAGATCCACAGATATAGAGACCTAACTTATGGCTGCCAGAGGGGCAAGGGAGGTATTTTCACTGCGATAGATAATAATCGAGTTGAACTTTAGAGGCTGGTTGTTTTTAGACAACCAAGTGTACCATATAGTTTACAGAACTGTGGGAAGAAATACGTCATGAGCTGGAGCCCATGTTTCACTCAGTTGTCATCAAAGTCTGTTCCCCACTAATTTTAGACCAGCCTGTATAAACACAGCATGTTCACAGTTATGAATCACAGAGTGGATACTTGAATTGTCTTTAGTGAAATTTGTCCACGCCAGGCTTCAAAGGGAAGAATTTAAGCCTGGACACTCCACTAGTGATCAACACACACAGCAGATACTTAATCTCTACTGTATTTGGTGGCATAGAAATAACCATGATGAGCACTCATCCAATTAACCTTTTTTAGTCTCAAGATCTAAACTGTTAGTGGTGTGTGGGCTTGGATACCAAACAGGAAAGAAAACAAGGATTCGCCTTTGAGAAACGGTACAACAGCGTACACCAACCACGTTGCTCAGCCCTTGCAGCTGCACAAGTGGATGTCGTGCTTAATGTCAGTGAAGAGCAGGATACAGAAAAGAGTCTATTTTACTGCATCCAAAAAGTGAATGAATCTTGGAATTTTTTTTAAATTAAGAGTATTGTTTATCAAGTTTCTGTGGAGTGAGGGGTTTCTGAGAACTGCATACAACGTGAACTCTGAGAGCTCAGGAAATGATTGCTCAACAGATGGAAACTAATGCTGTTCCTGCTTTCTGATCAGTGATTCTCATCCTAATTGAGTATGAGAACTTCTGGTTAACGTCAAAGAATTTAATGGTTGCCCAAATGACAGGAAAGTGAAAAAACGTCAGTTGCTCAGTCATGTCCGACTCTTTGAGACCTCATTAGCCTCTGTCCATGGAATTCTCTGCAAGAATACTGGAACAGGTTGCCATTTCCTTCTTGAGGGGATCTTCCCGACCCAGGGATCAAACCTGTGTCTCTTGCATTGCAAGAAGATTAGTTAGCATCTGAGCCACCGGGGAAGCAGCTGTGGTTTTACTTCTGTTCACTGAGAATTCAACAGAACACGGACTATGAATCTCACAGCGCCTTTCAATTCGTTAGTCAGTGTCCATCACAACAGCTTCTGCTTTCATTTGAGAAAACAGTACATATTTATTCAAGATGCACTCTGCATATAAGTTAAATAAGCAGGGTGACAATAGCCAGCCTTGACGTACCCTTTCCCCAATTTGGAACCAGTCCGTTGTTCCATGTCTGGTTCTAAATGCTGCTTCCTGACCTGCATTCAGATTTCTCAGGAGGCAGGTAAGGGGGTCTGGTATTCCCATTTCTTGAAGAATTTTCCACAGTTTGTTGTGATTCATACAGTCAAAGGCTTTAGCGTAGTCAGTGAAGCAGAAGTAGATATTTTATAACTTACATGCAGAGTATATCATGTGAAATGTTGGACTGATGAAGCACAAGCTGGAATCAAGATTGCCAGGAGAAATATCAATAATCTCAGATATGATGATGACACCACCCTTATGGTGAAAAGCAAAGAGGAACTAAAGAGCCTCTTGATGAAGGGGAAAGAGGAGGGTGAAAAAACTGCCTTAAAAGTCAACATTGAGAAAACTAAGATAATTGCATCCGGTCCCATCACTTCATGGCAAATAGATGGGGAAACAATGGAAACAGTGAGAGACTTTATTTTCTTGGGCTCCAAAATCACTGCAGATGGTAACTCCAGCCATGAAATTAAAAGATACTTGCTCCTCAGAAGGAAAGCTATGACAAGCCTAGATAGCATATTAAAAAGCAGAGACATTACTTTACCAACAAAGGTCCAACTAATCAAAGCTACGGTTTTTCCAATAGTCATGAATGGATGTGAGAGCTCGACCATAAAGAAAGCTGAGCACTGAAGAATTGATGCTTTCCATTTGTAGTGTTAGAGAAGACTCTTGAGAGTCCCTTGGACAGCAAAGAGATCAAACCAGACAATCCTAAAGGAAATCAACACTAAATATTCATTGGAAGGACTGATGCTAAAGCTGAAGCTCCAATACTTTGGCCACTTGATGCAAAGAGCTGACTAATTGGAAAAGACTCTGATGCTGGGAAAGATTGAAGGCAGGAGGAGAAGGGGATGACAGAGGATGAGATGGTTGGATGGCATCACCGACTTGATGGACATGAGTTTAAGCAAGCCCCAGAAGTTGGTGATGGACAGAGAAGACTGGTGTGCTGCAGTCCATGGGGTCGCAAAGAGTCGGACACAACTGAGTGACTGAACTGAATTGAACTGATCCAAGATGTGTTCATTCCTTCTACAGACAAGACTTGGTTGTAAAGGGATTTGGGGCTTTGGCAGTAACTTGATGGTCCCCAAGAATCAGTGGCCCTCTGGGCAGACGGCCACAGAATTCTCCCATTAGCTCTGGGCTGAGATCACATCTGCTGGGAGGCAGGAGTGTCTTAGCAAGACTGCTCCTCTCTGGTCACCCGCCATGTTCAGCGCTTTGTTGTTGTTCAGGCATTAAGTTGTGTCTAACTCTTTGCAACCCCATGAACTGCAGCACTCCCTGACCTTCACCATCTCCTGGAGTTTGCTCAAACTCATATCCCTTAAGTCAGTGATGCCATCCAACCATCTCAGCCCCTGTCATCCCCTTCTCCTTCTGCCTTCAATCTTTCCCAGCATCGGAGTCTTTTATAATGAGTCAGTTCTTTGCATCAGGTGGCCAAAGTATTACAGCTTCAGCATCGGTCCTTCCAGTGAATATTCAGTGTTGATTTCCTTTAGGATTGTCTGGTTTGATCTCCTTGCTGTCCAAGAGACTGTCAAGAGTCTTCTCCAGCACATTACAAAAGCATCAATTCAGTGCTCAGCCTTCTTTATGGTCCAACTGTCACATCCACACATGACTACTGAAAAGATCATAGCTTTGACTAGACAGATCTTTGTTGGCAAAGTGACAACTCTGCTTTTTAATATACTGTCTAGAGTCGTCATTTCTTTTCTTCCAAGTAGCAAATATATTCCTGGGGATGGTAACAAAGATCCACTCTTCTAGCATAAAAGTGTCCTTGGTTCAGGCCATTTCCACCAACATTCCCTAAGTTCTTTTCCTGGGAAGTATATAAGGACATATTCACTCTTTAAAGCTTCCTTTATTCAGCCACCTTAAGAAACATACATCCACTATTTGGAGAAGGAAGGCTTGCTCTCAATCAGGTCCTCTTTTTGTACATGAAATTATACTTCCTTCCCTCCAACAGCACCAGATTCAAAGAAAAATGAAGACAGCAGAGATCCATATTATTTGTTCTAAACCAAGAATATAGCCATCTCCAGATCGCATGGGCTTTGTCCCTTCTGTATCTGTACCCACATGAAGAAGCATTGCTATGTTCTTCATCCAGCTGCATGTTTTTATTGATGTTGTTGTTGTTCAGCGCTAAGTTGTGTCCAACTCTTTGTGACCCCAAGAACTGCAGTGTGCCAGGCTCCTCTGTCCTCCACTATCTTCCAGAGTGTGCTCAAACTCATGTTCTTTGAGTCAGTGATACCATCCAACCATCTCAGTCTTTTGCCTTCAGTCTTTCCTAGCATCAGGGTCTTTTCCACTGAGTTGGCTCTTCCCAGCAGGTGGCCAAAGTAGGTGGATATTAATTTTTATTTTCTCCAGGGAAGGGAAGATTTAGCCCTTAAAAACCTAGCACCTCATACCTTTTATACCATCTACCTGAAGGGGACCTCTAGGGGTTGACACAAATAGACCCCAGTGTGTTTTCTCCCTTAGGATTTAGCACAATATTCTCATGGTTATCTAAATCCAAGAAGCATGTCTGTGCACACCAACAATCTGTGTGCACCAGCAATCAACTGAGCCCTGGAGAATTTAAACGATTTCACTCAGACTGCATTGCTCTTCTTAGGATTAGTTCTGGAAGAAAGGCAGTTTTCCTGGTGGGCTGAAGGACTAGCGGGCTGTCATGGTAACAGCAGCTCTGGATTAAGAGTAACCCCCAGAAATTCCTGCCAGGGAGTGGGCATGCAGGGTTCTGGAAGCTGTGCCCATCACGGCCTCCACAGCAAGGAACACTTTCACAAAGAGCTAGGATTTTCTCATTTATTCCCAGTAGGGAAGCACAGTAATTTGGATTGCAGAGACTGATTTTGCCAAAAACATAGGGGTGGGCCAAATGGCACAGGAACAAAACACTTGAAAAAGCTGCCATCTTCCTCTCCCACACACAGACAGAATGTGAAGGTTTCAAAGACGGTATTAGAGGACCACTCTCCTGGCAAGTGTTCAAAAAAGCAGGAACAGATGCACACTCACTCTCTATTCGATCAGGAGAGAAGGACCCAGAATGAAAGTAATTGAATTAGGCATTTTCACAATTCCCACAAAAAAGAGCAAGCAATACGAACAGAATAAAAGAAGCCTGTGTGGCTTATTCATTTCGTTTTGTATTTTAATTAATTTTGTTTGTGATGCCACCAGGGCCCAGGCTACGCCAGGAAAAGGCAAATGCTTCTCTGTGTCACCACAGGCCTGCTGGGGCTGGAAGACAAGGACTATCGTTTCCAAGGGCAAGGACCAGCTTTTGAGAAGGAAAAAGGGAGGGGTCCCCGGTTCCCAGATTACATAACTAATGAATGAGGAGCTAATGCGACTCTGTCAGGACGTGAAGCTTGGAACTCTCCCTCTCCGGTTGTAATCTGCATCATTTTGCCTGGAGAGTTTGCTGGAATTTCAGCTTTAGGGAGAGGGGACCAGGTGAACGGAAGTGCTCTGGTTCTGTGTCTGGATCGAGAACGTTCCTCCAGGTGGAGAGGCCAGTGGCTGGAGGGGGACACTTGGGTCTCTGGCACGGCTGTCCCGTGTGGGACCCACCTGGAGAACAGGTGCTCAGCCACTGCCATCTCTAGAAAGAGCAGGGGGGCCAGTGATCGGGGGGCTGGCATCTGACTCCCAGACAATGGATGGATGAGTAAAGACACAAGCAGCGAGCCTACTTTCAAAAGAAAGTAAACGGGGGCCAGGGTCTCAGTGGAGCAAGCTACAGTTCAAGTCCAGATGAAGACCTAGAGAAGAAACTGGGGACTGGGTTGTACACGTGAAATATGTACAGCGTTCTGCATGTCACCAGTAAGGTGTGTGTGCGTGTGTTTTTTGGAAGGAATATCACTGCATGTCGGACCTTCAAATCAAGGCTGGAAAAATTAGTTTTTTTAAAGGAAACTAGGGATTGAGGAAGAAAGCAAAAGCCCGTAGGCACCTGGCGGAAGGGGGGTGCCCCGAAGCTTGCATCTGACACCGGGAAATCCTAGATCCCATTCTCTAGACAGGCCAGGCATCCAGTGTCTTCTTGTGGCTTCAGGGTCCATGGTGGGCTGGGAGAAACGGTGAAGCCAGAAACTGAAGACTTTGGCATCCACCTCTGGGCACAGCTGGGAAGACCAGCCTAGTAACAGGGTGACCAACTCACCCTGTTTGCTTGAGACTGTCTCTGAGTTTAGCCTTTGAAACTTCAGTTTCCCATAGATCTCCTGATCCTGGACACTCAAGGACAGCTGAGCACCCTACTGGTCACCATCTGAGCCCATTAGTTGTCCTGGCTCTTGCAGATCTTGTTACTTGTTATAAAGATGTCCTCAGACACGGACTGACGGATATCACTGTCTGTACATATATATTGGTATATATTTATATTTTTATCTGAGTATCTTCCCAAGTGGCACAGTGGTAAAGAATCTGCCTCCTAATGCAGGAGATGCAAGAGATGTGGGCTTGATCCCTGGCTTGAGAAGATCCCCTAGGGAGGGAAACGGCAACCCACTACAGCATTCCTGCCTGAGAAATCACATGGACAGAGGAGCCTGGTGGGCTACAGTCCCTATGGTTGCACACAGCTGGACACAACGGCATAACTGAGCACACACACGTATTTATATTTATATGACACTGATGCTGATTGCTTTCTCTCACAGTTCTGATGTACATTGTACTTCTCAAGCCTTCCGAGCCAGAAGCATACAGCCTGGTTATTTCACAAGGGCCTCTGGCAGGTGAGTGTCAGGGAAGGGAGAGGCCTGTCTCCTAGGATTCCTCACACAAAACACTGCTCTCCAGGAAGGTGCCCTGAAAATCTGCCTTGCGCACTCTGGGGTGGAAATCTCATTCATCAAAGGCTATGTGACTTGGATTTCTCGTTCAATTAAAGCCATGTGATGTTCTGGAACATTCTCCCTAGAGATCTGTATGAATTAATGAGAGTCCTCAGACCTGGAAGAGTTTTAGGTCCAGTTTCCTTTAGTGGAAGAAGTTTGCTGTTTCATCCCTCAGCTTGGGAAAGGAACTCACTCTGGACTCAACAGTCCGTCAGTGCTGCTTTTAAGAATTGTAACAAACATTTCCCCCATGTTGTATAATATCTTCTTATTTTCAAAACATTAAAGACATGGGAATGAATTAGAACAACCCATTAAAATACACACCATTTATAGAACTCAGGCTATTTTCAAAGATATGTTTAAGTAGGGGCATGGTTAAATTAATTCTCAGCATCAAAGGTGCATTTTAACTTTGGTATATGAAGTGTTTTGACATTTTTTATGCATTCAAGAATATTCTAAATTAAAGCTAACATGGTAATATCATATTACAGTAACCACTTCTTTCTCTTTCTTATTTTTTAAACTATGGAAGTATAACACATTTACAGGAGACTTAGAAAATACTGAACAAGGTTACAGAACAAAGTTACCTATAGTTCCACTATATATGGCTACAGTAATCATTTTAATGTGTCATGTCAAGGATGATGGCTTTGCTGGTAGAATGGAATCATTTATTTTCTATGAAATCAAAGAGCTCACATGGGCTTCTTGACAGCTGGAATCATGGTGTGGTTCCGCTTTTGGAAAAAACCGAAATTACATTGATAAAAACCCCCTTTTGAAGGGAAATGTCAGAAACAGACATTCCCAAAGCTGGAAAGTCCCTCTCTGCAGCGATATTGATGCTGCTGTGATGGTTCATTAAAATGCAGGCAATATGGCAGCTATTAAGAGCTGGAAGTCTCTCTGGTAGCCAAGGTAATTGAAAAACTAGCCTGACCCTTTCTAATGAGGTTTTAATAAATTCCATTTTGGAAATAGATCAGAGTGGGAACTGATGATGGTCCTTTGGGGTCAGAAAGCTCAAGTATCAGTTCTTAAAGCTACCCAAGCATGTCACCATGGGAACCACCCATGAGTGTGCTTCGGCATGGATGAGCATCAGTGTAACATCTGATACTTACATTTCAACAAGCTGTGGTTGGCTATGAGCAATGAACTATATAGGCACAGCATAAAAATGAGGACATTACAATCAGGCCTTACAGGTTTTTGAGTCAATAGAAGCATGATAATATGCCAACAAACGTCGACATATTCAGTTCTGTAGTATGAGCTTTGACAGCAGAAACAAACACCCTCAAATCTCTGTAGCATACTGAGACACACTTAGCCGACAACAGTTTTTACTGAGGAGACAATGATTTCTTGGCCACATTCCATATCTCGGCCCTAGGTCAGCTGTTCCACCTTGTAGCTCTTCTCATCCTGGACCCACGCTGAAGGAACAGCTCCACTTTGGGGTGTGCTGGTCTTGCAGCAGATGGAAAGAGCAAGAGAGAGGTCAGGAACTCATGAGGCCTTTACAGCCTCTGCTCTCAACTGGTCCCCTACCACTTCTGCCTCGCAGGCCCAAAGTAGACCAGGTGCCGGTGCCGAACAGGCTAGGGCTGAGGGTGGCCGGAGCTCTTGTGATGACAGGAAGGAACAGCTGCTAGCTTTGGATCCCAGACGATTGTTTCTAATTCATTCTAGCTTCACTGCAACCTAGAGTGTCTACCCCTAGGATGAGGTGGGAATTGGACAGGTCTTGGAGGACAGGGTCATTTACACGATAATAACTTCTTCCAAAAGTCAGGATTTACCAAAGAAGAGAGGTTCTGTGAAAAGTGGGCATGGGTGCTTGATGGTATTATACCCATGGAGCGGGGATACCAGCTAAAGCAATGAAATGTTTCTGGAGATGTGAAGTGATTATGTGAACATAAGGTTTCAAGGTGATCCTAACATTGACATGGACAACAATCATTCGAGTCACCGAAATGTGAGTAACTGACAACATTCTCCCCAACTCAGAAAATATAATGGGATCCTGCTTTGATGCTGGTGTTGTAGTTCAAATCAAATGTCTGCACTATTATCCAGTATTTTTGAGTAATGAAAGAAACATTTTGCATATTATCATGCTTTGTGGAAACATTAAGATCTCTGAAAGTAAAAAAAAAAAAAGATGGTTTGGCCTATAATTTGACTGAATTCAGCTATAGTAAGGTATTAAAACTGAAATGTAAAATTCCTTTTCTTTTTAAAGAGAATACTTGCCTTCTGGCTTATGTTGTAAAATTTTTAATGGTTGGAGATGGGCAGGATCAGTTTGAAGACATTTGTTTAAAAAATTGAAGCCCCCTTTGACAAGCAGGTGATTACAACCATGAGACTGGAGCTTAGAAGACAAGCTTGGAAAATCTCATGATGCTAACGAGCAAGGAAGCGTTCAGAAACCACTAAAAGTGCGGCAGACAGACTCAGGAACCAAGGGAGATGGACCTTATCTGTCCAAAGACAGAGGCGATTTGAGCATCAATAAGGATGATAACGAAAACAAAAGAGCAAACATACACAGCATCCAGGAGGTCATAAGCAGGCTTAAAAACCCATAATCCACAGTATATTGATTACTTTTTGAGAATGTAGGCAACCAGTTCAGCAAGGTGAAAAGAACAAGGGACTCCCTGGTGCTCCAGTGGTGGAGAGTCTGCCTTCCACGGCGGGGACTTGGGCTCAGGCTCCGGCCTGAAAACTAAGATCTCAACCCTAGCGTTCTCCACCCCCAAAGCTGCTAGAAAAACGAAAGTGAACCTACAGATCAAAGAGGCCAAAGAGGCTTATCGACCAAAATGATCAGCAACTAGGATCCTAAGCCTACACTGGTAGCCGGCATGCTGGAGTAAATTCACCAGAGAAACTGGAGTTTAATTCAAATCTGACTTTTAAATGGAAATCATCTAACTGCAAAAACTAGAGTTCCAGTGTTTTGGAAGTCACCAAACCCACAGTTCATGGTCTTTCACAATCAAAACCATGCAGCACATTTTAAGTATCTCCCTACTGAAAGGATTGCTATCCTGCTCATGAACTCAAAGCGAGTCAGTGAGCATTGGGCTGGACACTTACAGGACATGGAACAGCAGCTGTTCTTGTGAACCATCCCTGGGCTCTCGGAAAGACTCATGATAACATGTGACGTGACTGATTAACGCGGCATCCTTTCATAAGCCATGAGGACATATTATTTTTCTATACTCTTAAAACCTTGCTTTAGACCTTACACTCTGGGATGACACGCACAGTGCCTTCATTTCACTCATTGCATGCATAGCAAAAAGACTCATTTGGCCACTAAAACTGAGCACAAATTACCGTACATTTGATCCAGCTGTGGAGCCCGACAGCTCGCGTGACCGCTACAAGCTGAGAGGCGGTGGGATGGCTGTCCCCCTAAAAGCACAGCTGAAACATGCTCAAACTTGATCAAACAATGACAAGGACCGACTAGTCTTCACGGTCAACAGACATGCTTTCTCTTTATCATTTATTTTATGATCTGTAAACCTCAAGGCGAGTGTCTCAGGTGGCTCAGTGGTAGAGAACGCACCTGCCCATGCAGGAGACACAAGGTGGATCCCTGGGTCAGGAAGGTGCCCTGGAGAAGGAAATGCAACCACTCCAGTATTCTTGCTTGGAAAACCCCACGGACAGAGGAGCCTGGTGGGTTACAGTCCGTAAGGTCTCAAAGAGTCTGACATGATTGAGCAGCTAAACAACAAACCTCGAGGTACTGGGTTGGCCAGCAAGTTCACTGGAGTTTGTCTGTACGGTGAACTTTTTGACCAATCCAATTCATCATGAATCTGCTTTCAACAGTGACAACTGGTCCGTTGAAACCTTTGTAAACACAGAGCCCACTGCTTGCCACTTAACGTAAGAGTGAAAGAAGGCAGAAATCCAAATATACCTGACCAGGCTCTAGGGAGCTACAAAGCTAAGGAGCTGACAATAAAACCCACAAAACCCATTTTTTATCAGAACTTTTCTAACTAAGCAAACTGGATGCTACAAAAGAAAACAACGTCAGTAATATTAATATCAAAAATTCTTCTTAAATAGTCTGTTATAGTAATCCTTCTTTTATTCTGCATCCACTTAGTCTTTGCAGCTAAAGCAAAACCCTTTTTTTTTAGATGTTACTCTCTAATTATTCAGGCATTGCTTCAAATCTATCTATCTATCTATCTATATATCAACAGCATATTGAGAATCTTCCAAGAATGAACTTTTAATACATCACCTCTCTTTTCTCTCAGTGCAGTGATACAAAGGAATCCAAAACACCTTTGCTGAGGGAAGGAATAATGGAAGGATGGAAAGAAAGATGGGAGGGAGGCCAGACTGCCTAGCATGGATGCTCTAAAGGCTGAAATATTACATTTTGTCCAAGCTCCGCTTGACATAGCTAGTATTTGCAAGACTAAATTTAAAAACAAAACTTTAGAATAAAATTGAATGTTAAGGAAAGATGTATAGTTTGTGCAATTAAGGTGGATGAATGGTTAATTACTATTAGATCTAGTAATTTGGTACAACTATTAAAATATGGACTGAATGACCAATTCACTTCAGCTATAACACTATTATTACTCTGCAATTACTTCTATCATCCTCCCAAGGTTTTTTTTTTAAAAGTCAAACTATCAATGATTAGTCAAATGTTTGATAATATGTGCGTGAGAAATTAACTCACACACTTTAACAATACTTGTTACCAGTAATATGTAAAATTACCTCTGAGTAATTTGGCGAGAGGTATTTCCCATTGCATTTGGCAATGCTCCTCAGAATTTTTAAGGCTTTATCTCCTTTCTTCCGAGTAATCAGCCAGCGGGGAGATTCAGGAACAACCCTAATGAGAAGAAGTCTTTTTTGAGTTATGCTTGTGAATTTCAAAAGTTTATGACTTGAGTTTCATTCAAAATGGATCTTACAATTAGATACCTATTTTAGAAGATTCTAAGAGCTTAGAATTAGCTCTCTGAAATGTAGATTACCTTTGCAAGCTTATAGTGGAAGGGAAAAAATGCTCACTTGACAACTGAATCATGGCTCCTGACAAAATAAATCAATATTACATTGCTCTTGCAAGAAAGCTGTATTAGAACACACGTCCTCAACTACACAGAAGAAAAGAACTGGGATTTAATCAGCATTTAGGAAAAGGTTAAGAACCTAATTTATGTAAATTGATTTCTCATATATTAAAATTAAATTAGAGGAATAATTAAAATATGTTCACTCTAACAAGAATCAAATGCCTACACCTATAATTTTCTGATAACTTAATTTTCTGAGTCTGTTAACATTTTCTCATTCCCCTGAGAATTCCTGAGTAATACTAATTTGTTTAGTAAAATATACAGAGAAGCAATCTTGTTCACTGCATTGAAATTGCATGTTGAAATGCTGGCAGGTACAGTCTGTTGCCTTATAGTTTTCCTAAAAATGTTACAAAATAATAAAATATAATTAATACTCTACTTTAAATGTGTTTCAGAATTTTATAATTTAATACTAAGAATTAGTCAAAAATCAATCACTAAATAACCTCTGAAAATTCTCTAGAAATTCTCAAAGCCCATTTCTGGAGATGTGAGACATCTCCATAATCGCCTTCTGTCCATGTTTGTTTAGAAGCACACATTCTAAGTGTCTGTTGAGTAAGAATAAATTCGATAATGACCAAAATCAAATTACCAGTAATAAAGGAGGAAGAGAAAGTTGGGCAGTGTGATGGCTAGCTGGATCCCCTGCCAGCTGGGGATAAAGTAGGCAATTCCAGGAAGAATTATGATTCCAAGGGTGAAGAACATTTGAATCACTATTCCCACAATCCTTCTTTGCTTTGAACCTACTATTTCAGTCACTGAAGGAAAATAAACACAGAGGTTAAGGAAGCTCAATATCAGCTCTAAAACAGAAAAAGAAACAAAGACATCACACCCGTTACACCCATCCGTCAGTATCACCAGGATACCGTGCAGTGTGTACCCTGTGGTCAAACCCAGTGCATGCTCACTCACGCAGTCGTGTCTGACTCTTTGCACCCCCATGGACAGCAGCCCTCCAGGCTCCTCGGTGCATGGGATTTCCCAGGCAAGAGTACTGAAGTGGGTTGCCATATCCTTCTCCAGGGGATCATCCCAGTCCAGGGATGGAACCTGCGTCTCCTGCAGCTCCTGCTTTGCACATGAAATCTATTGGTTTCTATCTGCCCCTAATTCCATTCTCATCATCCTGGGGTATGCTCCCTTGCTGCAGTCCTAAGAGCACAGCTAGGAAAGCTCACCAAGACTGAGGTTTCCTTAAAAACACTTCATAGCAGTTACCCCTCCTGTGCCAGCCATCAACCAGTAGGGCCTCACGAAAAGGATCTGAAAGATCCCCAAAGTGGGCACCCCAAGGAGGGACCGACCAGCCATAACAGAAGACAGTGGGAGCCCACAGGTCTGGAGTGACAATCCAAGAAAAGGCTTCACGTTCCCCTTGTCACAAATCCACTGTGACTCTGAGAAAGTGCCCATCCCAGGCACCACTGGAAAGAGAGCAGCCAGGACCTTCTCCAGTAACAGGGGCAAGGAACAGAGAGAAGCTTTTCTTCCCTGGACAATCATCTTTCTGGGTAGAGAAGATAGCAAAGGTTTACAAATGAAGCTCTTGTGTTCAGGTCGTATCTCCTGGGTGGTAAAAAGTGCTCCAGTTGTGTGGAAGGAATAGAATCAAAGGAATAATGTTTGAGAGCACAGCAATGTTAGCTCACACTGTGTCATAGAAATATATGGAAAATGCTTTTAAAATGTTTCAAGGAACTACTGAAATTTTTATAAAAATTAATCTCTGAGAAAGCAAAGCAAGGGCTTCCCTGGTGGTCCGGTGGTTAAGAATCTGCCTGCCAATCCAGGGGACACCAGTTCGATCCCTGATCTGGAAAGATTCCCCATGCTATGGATCAATTAAGTCCAGGTGCCACAACTTCTGAGCCTGCGCCCTGCAACCCACGAGCTGTAACTACTGAGTCCATGTGACGCAACCTCTGAGGCCCAAGCTCCCTGGAGCCCACGCTCTGGAACAAGAGAAGCCACCGTGAACAGAAGCTGCGCGGCAACTCAAGAGCGGCTCGTGCACAGCAACGCAAGCCCGGTGCAGCCAAAGCAAGTGATGACGAGAGAAAAGAGAGCAAAGCAAGAGAGCGTGTGCCAGCAGTATGACTGGAAAGTGCTAGAAAGTGGTCCACCCCAGCTTTTTGTGACATTTCATATTCGGTTTTCAAATATATACATAATACACACCAAATACAATGGTGGGAATTTTAATTTCTAAAGACTCAGCGGCTGTCTCTCACCCTCCTGTGTTGCGATAGTAACCACTGAGGTAAGAGGGAAGCGTCGCCAGACTCGCCGGAGGAAGGCTGAGAAGCGGCGCTTCTCACCCCCAAACCCTGATCTCAAACAGACCGGGAGACGGAGCCAGGTCTTACCGATCACGTAGCAGGTCATCCATGTCCCCTTTCCGAACACGCCTTGTAGGAAGCGGAAGATCACAAACACGGGGAAATTGGGAGCGAAGGCCACCACGACTCCAGTGACGCCAACACCGAGACACGATAGCAAGTAAACGACTATCCGGCCGTACCTTTTTGAGAATCAGAGAGGAAGAGATCACCTTAAGTGTTTTTTCCAACACGATGAGAAGGCTGTCACTGTGCTGTTAAAAGAACTTCAAGTGCAGGACTTTTGTCCCCTAGAAGTTCCTGATCACCATGTCAAGGATTATGGAAAGTGCTATGTTTTGCTTTATAGTAAAACTAGGGCAAATAAAACCATGTGCCTGTGAAATGACATTATGAAATTTAAAGCACAGAATGCATCCTTTGGGACTGCAGTTTCCAAAAGAGCTAAGCTTCTCCATCTCTCCGTGTCCTCATCCACAATGTATTCTCCCAGACCATCTCGCTGGTGGCAGCTTGGACACTTCCTAGCATTTCTGTGGGTGGAGTCAGAGAGAGGCACAGAAAGAAGTGGAAACGGTCACGACGGCCAAGAGGCCTGGCCTTCCATCTTGGCTCAACCATAAACCAGTCATGCAACTTGGGGTGAATTTCTTGAGAAATTTCCATCAAATTCACAGTTTCTTGCTTCACAGTGGAGATAAAAGTGGTCTCGGTTTACCTAGGGGTTTAAAGTCACTCTCTGCCTTTCCTACTGTCCTCTCATAGATATGTTGTTGTTTAGTTGCTAGGTTGCGTGTGACTCTTTTGTGACCCTGCAGACGGTAGCCCGCCAGGCTCCTCCGTCCAGGGATTTCCCAGGCAAGAACACTGCAGGTCAGAAAGGGAGGCAGGGAAAAGGAGGACAGAGTCCTGTGTGCTGAACATCCAGGTATCCGCCGTTAGCGTATGCACTGGCTTTTCATTTAAGCACCGTTTTCAAACCTTGGATTAGAAACGCCCTGGATATAGAATACTATTTCCATAAATACAAGAGGTACCTATGATGGGCCAGGAATTTGGATGTGCGCTTGCTCAGTCACTAAGTCATGTCTGACTCTTTGAAACTCCATGGACAATAGCCCACCAGGCTCTTCTGTCCATGGGATTTACCAAGCAAGAATACTGGAGTGGGTTGCCTCCTCCAGGGGACCTTGAACAGGGATCAAACCTGCATCTCTTGCATTGGCAGGCAGATTCTTCATCACTGAGCCACCTGGGAAAGCCCCTTACAGATAGATGACTTACTCCATTGTTTCCTGTCTTTCCCTTCAAGACTTTGAGATTGAAGGACCTGAAAGACAGTCAGCCCTTAGGCAGGGCAAAGGAATACGCGAGACTCTGTCTTCCTCCCCCGGAGCACCAGGTCATCTCTGAAGTCAGGTGCTCAGCCCCTCCTGCAATGCAAGTAGGAAAAGCCCACCTCCCCCCAGTAGCTGATTTACTGTAGTTTAAAGATACCTTTACTGACTGTAAAAGAAAAACATGCAGAAGCAAAACCTAATGTTTAAATTAGAAAGAGAAACAACAAAATGAAAGAAATGCATATTGAAATCCTATAATGTCTAAGAGAGGGAGTGATGTGGGGGATGGGAGAGGATTAAGGAAGGGAAGATGAATCGAAAAGGCTGGAAGTAGAAAGTAGGAAAGACACAGATTAGAGAGGGGGAGCAGCACCAGGCCAGAGGACTAGGGAGACATCTCATGTTGAGGAGGGCTGCGGGACAGCTGGAGAGAAAGAAGAGGAAGG
>SJYC01109149.1:0-17547 GCA_006408675.1 Madoqua kirkii
TCTGAGTGAACTCCGGGAGTTGGTGATGGACGGGGAGGCCTGGCGTGCTGCGATTCATGCAGTTGCAATGAGTCAGACATGACTGAGTGACTGAACTGAACTGAAGTGAAGCCATCTTTATAGCATAGTATCATTGCTGTAAGTTATCTTTTTTATTATTACCTTAATAATGTTGAGTTTTTCTTTGTAATGGTACATTTAAAATGTCTCTATTTATGTGTTTGAACGTCTTAAAAAAAAAGCATGGTATTTAATGTTATCTAAAGCCTTCACTTAGGTCATAGCTAATGCACTAAAAATAATGTGCCCCTACCTATCCATGTTAAGATGCCCAGATCAATATTATTCAAGGAGTTTTTTGTCAAAATGATTCTTTCTACATAATAACTGGTTCTGTATTCATGTGAATATTTCATTTCTCAGATTATCTTAAAGAGAAATAACAAGTTAGCCATTTTGTTTTGATTGTTTGCTCTCATTCAGAAAGCCAGTAAAAAAAAAGCATGGTATTTAATGTTATCTAAAGCCTTCACTTAGGTCATAGCTAATGCACTAAAAATAATGTGCCCCTACCTATCCATGTTAAGATGCCCAGATCAATATTATTCAAGGAGTTTTTTGTCAAAATGATTCTTTCTACATAATAACTGGTTCTGTATTCATGTGAATATTTCATTTCTCAGATTATCTTAAAGAGAAATAACAAGTTAGCCATTTTGTTTTGATTGTTTGCTCTCATTCAGAAAGCCAGTTTAGAGAATAAAGGAAAAATATAAACACAAAACACTCATTTTTATGTCCTTTAAAAATATTTGTCTAAATTTGATCATATGAAGCAGCTGATTCTTTTTATATTTTGTGCTCAACAGATGTAGCTTTAGAAAAAATATATAAACCATTTTTATCTTTCCATTTTTTATAGTCAAAACGAGATTACATCATGGGAATAGCTAAAATCAGGTACCGCTTGCCAGAATCAAATGTAGGTTAGAAATATAGAAACCATTTTGTTGATAAAGGTTTCAGTAAAGGTGTAAAAAATCAAATTTAACTTCGTCTGATACAGAATAGATCAAATGATCGGAGACCATAGCACTTTTTTCTCCATCTGGTTTCCTGTGGATTTTCTTTGTCATGAAGTCAGGTGGGAAGGAAGGAGGTACACAGAACTAAAATGAGTCTTGGCAACCCTGTCAGACTGTGTTTTACAGCTTCCTCTCTGGTCTGCCATTTGAATTGGCCTGGCCAAATATAGTTTTCTTAGGCTTTATCTTCAGAGAATTAAAGAAAGATGACCTCTTTTAGAGAAAAATACTGGCTAGAAAGTAAATTTTCCTTCCATATCAGCCTATTTGCTAACTACATAAACTCTATACAGAAAGAACTTTGCAAGTGCAATTAAATCTGAACATAGCATTTGAACACTTGACATTTTTTTGAAAACAGAAGATTGGAAAAAAATTAATATATAAATGGCTCAGAGAAAGGCTATGATGGTTGTTTCTCTAAAAATTGTCATAATAAAATTTTCATTTTTAACTCTTTTTAAAATTCTCTTCATGTGTTTAGCAAAAAAAAAAAAAGATGAGAGGAAAACTCATGTATTACCCTTATTTATTCACACTACTATTTAAATTCATAAATAGTATTAATTTTTGAAATAGTATACTTTGAAATTATTATAGTAAATTTTTTTTTTCTGTGCATTCATTTTTGTAAATCAGAACACATGGTCATCATGGGTAAACTAGGAATAATAGTACCTAACTCAGAGGTTTTTTTTTTTTTTTTTAACTTTAAGCAAGTTGATTCATGTAAAACACTAAGAATAGTATCAGACATAAGATAAAGGGCTCAGGCAATGTTGACAATTATTATTACCTTAATGAGTCACTTGTAATTATAACCTTTTGGATGAGAATGGGATAGAGAAAGATATATCGATATATCTTAATTTGGGAATATAAGACAATGCTCTGAGAGGATCAAGCTTCAGTTTAGTATAATGATGGTAGTTCACAAACCACCAACAGTGGAGGAGTTACAGATAGAGTATTGACCTCAAATTAGTGTCAAATTATGTTTCACTTTATGATTTTGCCTGGGCTCACTTTTCTCTTTTTCTATGAGGATCTTGCTTAGAAAAATGAAAGAAAGTTTTATTAAAGTCAAATTGATGTTCTACTGATTTCACTTCAAGTGAAAATGTCTTTCCTATCACAATAAACATTTTTAAAATTAGATAGCAAAGTAAATAAAAAGATTGGAAGATAAGGGAAAAAAAAGAAAATGATGGGATGAAAAAAGCTGTTATATTCCTCTTGGGAAAGACTGAAAGATGTTCATTCAAAAAAATTTAAGAGACCATGACTGAAAACCAAATGATTTTTACTAAAAGCAGCTGATAACAGTATCCTTACTGAATACTAAAGTGGAGTGTGTGCTTATGTAATTTTAAATAAAATATATCTCTATAGAAAAATCACATTTTTTCAAACTCTTAAACTGGATGAAAAAATATAATAAAGAATTTTGTGTTTTTCTAGTTTCCAGAGTCTGTCTGGGGATGCACTTTGACATAAGTGGTATAGAAATTTTTAGACCCTTTAAATTCTTCATGTGTAAGAGGAAATATGGGAGACTGTGATAAAACTTAAAGAATCTGGACTGTCCTGGACAATAAAAAAAACATGTGATCTATGAGTCAGTGACAGAAAATCTATATAGGGAAGTTTCGTGAGTTAGCTAAAGGTCAATCTAGTCTTCAGTAAATGTTATTATTCCTGGATATGTTATAGTTGTGGGCTGGAATCATATTTACCTTCCTCAGTTTTCTCAGTTTTAAACTACAAATGATTCAGCTTTCAAGAGTTCCCTTCTGGAGCATTTACCTTTTACAGTAATAGCTAATACTTCTACCACCCGTGTGTTCTTTGGGAGTGGTTTGCATGATACAGCTCATTAGAGAAAAATGTGTTTCTACCTTGATCTAGTTACAAAGTACTCTTGGTGGATTTGATTAAGATGTCATTTCATACCTGACAGTGATGGTTAAATTCCTAAATATGTCACCCTATGTCCTTGTTATATTATAACTTTAGAGACAATTGTAAACAGATTATGATAGGGAATCATCCAGCAGAAAAAGATGTTCTGTTAATTTTGTAAACAATAATTATAATTTATTAATTAATGATGAAATTTCTTCTGGGTCCCTAGATATTTGCCACAATTCTTGAGTAGTTCCAACTAATATTTGCCAGTTAACATAGGGTTATTACTTTCAAATAATCGAAACCGATTCTGGTTATCATAAAAAGTAGAAGTCATATAGTGGAAGAGTACTGAGTAAATCATAGTGTGTACCTGAATGCCGAGAACCAGCTTTTCCAAGGTGGCACTAGTGGTAAAGAACCCACCTGCCAATACAGGAGGCATGAGACATCGGTTCAATCCCTGGATCAGGAAGTTCCCCTGGAGAAGGAAATGGCAACCCATTTCAATATTCTTGACTGGAAAATCCCATGCATAGAGGAACCGGGCAGGCCACAGACTATAGAGTTACAGAGTTGGACACGACTGAAGTGTGTTAGCACAAGGGAGAAAAGGCACAGCAGCAGAGAATGGTCTGCTTAGGATGCTACCATTAGATCTTTACTACCAGCCTGTAGTAAAGGCTGCATTTACTGCATTTGCTGCAAGGCTGTGGGCCTTGATTCCACTATCAACTGGGGAGAAAAACCATCTCTATCTGACCTTCTACACCTTTATTTCACTCTCTGAAGATTTATCTGTAATTCTTTCGCCTGCCCACTTATTTAGACAACTACAATCCTACATGTTGTGAAACCTCCAATACATCTTGGCTAAAACTCTCAACTGGTGACCTGGTCTCAAATCTCATTGGTTTAAAAGAAAGGAAAAAAGAAAGAAAGAAAAGCAACAGGAGGAGAAACAAACAGGAAAAACTTGGATGTGCTTATACCACTAAATCTAATACACTTACATCTGAAACTCTGTCTTCCTTCTTATTTTGATGGCTGGATTATTTGTTTTGCCTATGGTAAATTCTGAATGAACTTTGAATTTAGAGGTCCACTTCCTCAATAAACTTGATCCTGAAATTATTCTCTAATATTTTTTTCTGCATTATCATTAGTTTCCTTGACTTGCAGGCCATTTGGTCCTGCAAGTGCAAATGCACATAAGACATTTAGTCCGTGCCAAAAGATCCTTGATATTTGATTATATTTGATCCCTTCAAAAACATTCATGAAGGCCTTTGGTCTGTTTCAAAGGGTCATTAATATTTGGTTCTTTCAAAATCATTTGTCATGGACCAAGTATGCTTAATGACATTTTGGATAGGACAGCATCTTAAAGACCTTTGGGGAAGGCTACCAAATGTTTATGGGCAGAATAAAATTTAAGAAACCTTTTGACTTAAACCAAATGATTTATGAAATAAGTGTCATATGGATGTTTTGGGCAGGGCCAAATGTCTGGTAACCTTTTCCCAGAGTTGGATAATAGCCATCACTGTATAAAAATATTCTAATATTTGTGAGTGATGTTAAAACAAAACAAAACCTAATGGGTTGACTATATGTCCAATTGAATGACCTGCTACTCTAGTTCTCTGCCCATGCCACAACCTTCTTGTTTTTGTTTTTTTTTTACAAAACATCTTGAAAGCTGTCACTATTTTCTATATCCACTTTATCTCCTCTCTGTCCTTTGAATTCCTTCCAATGAGCTTTTCCTCTCTACCATCCATGAAACTGCTCCTTTTATATTACCTAATGACCTACACTTTATGTAACAAATTACCAATAATCTTTCCTTGGTTTATTCAAGTTATCCATGAGTGTGTGTTCAGTCATGCCCAACTCTTTGCAACACTATGGACTATAGCCCACCAGGTTCCTCTGTCCATGGGATTGTCCAGGCAAGAATACTTTAGTGGCTTGCCATGCCTTCTCCAGGGGATCTTCCCAACCCAGAGATCGAACCTGCAGCATCTGCCTGCATCACAGGCAGACGCTTTACCACTGAGCCACCAGAAAAGCCCTCCAAGTTATCCACAACATCTGATAAGGCTGATCAGTTGTTGACTCCTTTTCTTAAGCCAGCTTTTTCTCCTCCTCTCAGACCACGTTTGCCTCCTTTTCTCCATTCTTCTCATATTTCCAAGCTCTAAATATTGTAATCTTCCACACTTAGTTCTTGGACAGCTGGTCTTCTCTATTTTCTCTAACTTCCTTGGAGATCTTATTCAGTCTCAAGAATTCTGTACCGTAACTATGTTGATGACTCTCATCTACTCCTAAACTCTAGTCATACACTTTTGTTCTTTCCCCACTGCTTGATTTAGTAATGTCTATTTCATTCTACCACTGGCACAATTCAAAATACCTTCGTTGCTCTTGACTTTCATTCACACTCTAAACACAAGCCAGCAAGGAAAAAAACCTTAAATACCTCAAGAATATATTCAGCATCTTGCCATTTCAAACCACCTCCATTACTGTCATCTCCAACCAAGCCACATTAATTTCTCAACTTATAAGTTCCAACAGTCTTTTAAAAATTTCTTGCTTTTATCTTTGCTATACAGAATATCCTCCACACAGAAATGTGAGATAAGTTAGGTCATGCTACTCCTCAGTTTAGAATCTTGCAGTATCTTTTTATATTGCTCAGAAAGAAATAAATGTCCTGCAAGAGGTCTGCTTCTCAGTTAGTACTCTCATCTTTTATTCTGTCATTTTCCACCTTCCACTTGCAGCATTCTAGCCATAAAGACCACATTGCTATCTTATAGATATGTCAATCGACTTCTACAACAGTCATTGCATAGCTGCTGTCTCTTTGGGAATTACCCTTGTCTCACCCTTTACATACATAGTATCTCCACAATTTTCTCCATTCTTTCCTTCAAGGTTTTACTTCAATGCCATCTTATCAGATGAGCTACCAAAATTGAACATGATCATGCCTTGACTCGGACAGTCTTTGTCCTCTTTCCCTGCTCTGTTCTTATGAGAGACCACTCCCTGACATGCAGAAAGAAACTCCATGAAAGCAGGAGTTTTGTTTCTTTTTTCCCCCTTTGCTGCTGCATTTCTTCCTTAACCAACACCTAAAACAGTGGATAAATAACAGTTTATTAAGTGAATGATGCTGGTGGCAGTCAAATTAATACGTCAGCTATATCCAGCTATAAAAATTATTTCCTTATGAATTGCTTTCAACTAAAAAAACTACATTAAAAACCTTGAAATTCAGAACTCATGTAATCAAGGAGGTAGACACTTATTTGAAAGCCAAAGAGGAACTATAGAATATTTTTTAAACTTCACACTCTCAGGAATAAAGATTCTTCACATATTACATGAAATGCCTAGTTATCTGCTTTAATCCTATTCTATGAGGTTTGCCCACTAAGGTCCGTCTAGTCAAGGCTATGGTTTTTCCAGTAGTCATGTATGGATGTGAGAGTTGGACTGTGAAGAAGGCTGAGAACCGAACAATTGATGCGTTTGAACTGTGGTGTTGGAGAAGTGTCTTGAGAGTCCCTTGGACTGCAAGGAGATCCAATCAGTCCATTCTGAAGGAGATCAACCCTGTGATTTCTTTGGAAGGAATGATGCTAAAGCTGAAACTCCAATACTTTGGCCACCTCATGCAAAGAGTTGACTCATTGGAAAAGACTGTGATGCTGGGAGGGACTGGGGACAGGAGGAGAAAGGGACGACAGAGGATCAGATGGCTGGATGGTATCACTGACTCGAGGGACGTGAATCTGAGTGAACTCCGGGAGTTGGTGATGGACAGGGAGGTCTGGCGTGCTGTGATTCATGGGGTCGCAGAGTCGTAAACTGACTGACTGATGAGCATATACTGAATCAAGGATGCAGTTGCATTCATGCCACAGAAACAAATACCTCATCATAGTGTGATGTGGTTCAATGACTAACCTCCAAAATAAATGTGCTCTTCAAGCTTTACTTTTCTTTTATTCTCAGGTAACCTGAATCAATGTTGTTTTTTTTTTAATTAAAATTACAGTGTCTAAAATAAGACAACTTGAACTTAAAGCATTATGAAAATAATCCTTAGTAGCATTATTAACCATACACACTGAAACTGAGCAATGTAGATGACCTGTGTTATAGAGTTTAGCTAACTCCTTGAGAAATAATTAATTAAATATTTTTACGCACCTAGTAGTTTAGTTAGTTTGCTAAATATTGAAAGGGATTTTAAATTAATATTAAAATTAAATAAGCATTTCTGGAATGTTTGTATGCATCTAGACACATGCTAAATGCCTAAGTAATTAAAAGTTGATCAGAAAAAACAGTATTGTAAATCAACTGTATTTTGTTAATTTTTAAATATGATCCATTTTTAATTCTTTATTGAATTTATTGCAATATTGTTTGATGTTTTGGTTTTTAGTTGTGAGGTATATGGGTTCTTAGCTCCCTAGCTAGGGGTCAAACCTTCAAACCTTTGCATTGGAAAGTGAAGTCTTAACCACTGGACCACCAGGGAAGTCCCAATCAGCTGTATTTTAATAAAACAAAGTAAAACAGAACAAATAATTTTTTTCAGATAAAATAGACTTTATTTCTTATAGTATATTTTATATTTTTTTATTTTACTTTACAATCCTTATTGGTTTTGCCATACATCAACATGAATCCACCACAGGTGTACATGAGTTCCCAATCCTGAACCCCCCTCCCACCTTATTAAACATACAAAAAAATAAGTCAACCTTTGCTATTAAATGAGTTTACATATTAGTGAGAGACATATAAATATGCACCTGTTTATTATAGGTATGATAACAGCAATAATAAGTAAAAGAATGAGGGATTCAAAGGAGAGTGAGATTAGTTCTAATCACATGGAAAGAGAAAGCTTCATGAAAGAAGTGTTATTTTTATACCTATTTTTGAAAAGAAAAAGTCAGAATTTGGTAATGAGATAGAGAAGATGGGGATTTAGTTAGAAAAGAAAGGAAAGGAAAATTTCTGAGTGTATTTTTTAGGAGCATTAAAGATGAAAGAAGTTAGGGCAAAGACCGTACTATAATGGAGGAAGCCTTCATCAGTAACATCCAGTTTACTCAATTTTTATTAAATACATGCATCCATATAGTTATTTGTAATGTATTGCCCATATGCACATGATTATATAGTGTTCTGAATTAGCTTTACAAGAAATAAAAAAAGAGATTTGTAATAATTTTGGCTTAGCTTTGAACTATTGCATCCTCAGTTCCTTATTCTTGTCTATTTGCAACCTCATGGACTGTAGGCTGCCAGACTGCTCTGTCCCTGGGATTATCCCCATAACAATACTGGAGTGGGGGACCATTGTTTTCTCCAGGGAATGTTCCTGACTCAAGGATCAAATCTATGTCTCTGGTGGCTCCTGCATTGGGAGGCAGATTCTTTACCATTGAGCTAACTGTGTAGACCATTAAATGAGTATCAGCTATTAAACAATTAATAATTAATTAGCTAATGAAAAAGTATCAGTAGTCAGTCAAACAATGTAATGCACCTGGAGATTTTATGGAATTGCTATTTAAAAAGGAATCATACTTAGCTTTAATTTTAATACTGTGTGCTAAAGATTTTTCAGTTCAGTTCAGATCAGTCACTCAGTATTGTTCACCTCTTTGCAAAACCATGGACTGTAGTACACCAGGCATGCCTGTCCATCACCAACTCCCAGAGCTTGCTCAAACTCATGTCCATTGAGTTGGTGATGCCGTTCAACCATCTTATCCTATGTCGTTCCCTTCTTTTCCCACTTTCAACCTTTCCCAGCATCAGGGGCTTTTCTGATGAGTCACTTCTGCACATAAGTTGCCCAAAGTATTGGAACTTCAGCTTCAGCATCAGTGCTTCCAATGAATATTCAGGACTGATTTCCTTTAGGAGGGAATGTTTGGATCTCCTTGCAGTCCAAGGGACTCTCAAAAGTCTTCTCCAACACCACAGTTCAAAGGCATTAATTCTTCAGTGCTCAGCTTTCTTTATGGTTCAACTCTCACATCCATACATGACTACTGGAAAGTCCATAGCTTTGACTAGATGGACCTTTGCTGGCAAAGTAATGTCTGCTTTTTAACATGCAGTGATTTTGGAGCCCCCCAAATTAGTCACTCACTGTGTCTATTGTTGCCCTGTTTATTCACCATGATTTTTAAATTATCATTATTTAAAATGTAGAAAATTGGATTGCTTTTCTTGGGATTTATCAGTAATAGTTTTCAAATGTAAATTAAACTATCTGTTTATAAGTTTATTCAATAATAATTCATTGAGTACGTATTAGTGTAGGAAACTACAACTTTTAAAATATATTATGCTGAAAATTGAGTCTTCAAAATGCTTGTTGAAATAAAATAATAAATTAATTATTTACCATGAGCATATATTTCATGTTTATACATGGTCATGAAGTGAAAGGGAAATAATCTGTAGAATATGTTCTTGGTTTGTTGAGAAGATTAAACCTAAAATCTCTGACACACAAAACCTCAACTTTTGGGGGGATCACAACTCATTCCTGCTGAATCTCTTTTCCCCCCTGTTTTTCAAGTGATTTATTGATTCAGTGCCATTTCTTCTTAGTGGACTAGCTTTTTGTTGGGTATATTAAGGAGCCCTCAGGACTCACTCAAGCTTAGTGCTAATAGATGATAGCTTTTCACTTAGTAAAGCTAATTGACAGGAGTACAAGGTAAACTCTTTGTTAGAACATATGACAAAACTAACAACCGTAAAGACAAATATATTAAGATTCAAGAGAGTAGAAGATCATGCCATCTGCTGTCATTTACTATCCTGTTACTATGACTAATATTTATGAATTTTAAAAATTTATTTATATTTAATTGAATGATAAAAGCTTTACAAAATTTTGTTGTTTTCTGTCAAACTCAACATGAATCAGCCATAGGTATACACATATCCCTTCCCTTTTGAACCTCCCTCCCATCTCCCTCCCCCATCCCACCTCTCTAGGTTGATACAGAGGCCCTGTTTGAGTTTCCTGAGCCATACAGCAAATTAACATTGTCTATATGTTTTACATATGGTAGTGTAAGCTTCCATGTTACTCTTCCCATTTATCTCATCTTTTCTTTCCCCTCCATGTGTCCATAAGCCTATTCTCTATGTCTGTTTCTCCATTACTGCCCTGTAAATAAATTCATCATTACCATTTTCCTAGATTCCATATACATGTGTAAGAACATGATATTCATATTTTTCTTTCTGACTTACTCACTCTGTATAACAGGCTGTAGATCCACCCACCTCATTAGAACTGACTCAAATGTGTTCCTTTTTATGGCTGAGTCATGTTCCATTGTGTATATGTACCACTATTTCTTTATCCATTCATCTGTCAGTGGACATCTAGGTTGTTTCCATGTTCTAACTATTGTAAATAGTGCTGCAAAGAACGATGTGATACATGTGTCTCTTTTACTTTTGGTTTCCTCAGGGTATATGCCTAGGAGTGGGATTGCTGGGCTATATGGTGGTTTTATTCTTAGTTTTTTAAGGAGTCTCCATACCATCTTTCAGAGTGACTGTATCAATTTACATTCCCACCAATGATACAAGACAATTCTCTTTTCTCCATACTTATTGAATTTATTTGTTGACTTTTGATGATGATCATTCTGACTGGTGAGAGGTAATATCTCATTGTAGTTTTAATTTACATTTAATTTACATTCCTCTAAAATGAGTGATGTTGAGCATCTTTTCATATACTTGTTAACCATTTGTATGTTTTCGTAGGAGAAATGTCTATTTACGTCTTTTCCCCACATTTTGATTGGGTTGTTTGTTTTTCTGTTACTGAGTTGTATGAGCTGCTTGTATATTGTGGAAAATTAGTCTTTTGCCAGTTGTTTCATTTGCTATTATTTTCTTCCATTCCAAGGATGGTCTTTTCACCTTGTTTATAGTTTCCTTTTCTGTGCAAAGTTTAATCAGGTTTTTTAAGTTTAATCAGGTCCCACTTGTTTACTTTAGGTTTTATTTCCATTACTCTAGGAGGTGCATCATAGAAGATTTTGCTCTTATTTATGTCATTGAGTGTTCTGCCTATGTTTTCCTCTAAGAGTTTTATAGGTCTTAATTTAGGTCTTTAATCCATTTTGAGTTTATCTTTGTGTATAATGTTAGGAAGTGTTCTAATTTCATTCTTTTACATGTGACTGTCCAGTTTACCAAGCTCCATTTTTTGAAGAGGCTATCTTTGTCCCATTGCATATTCTTGCCTCCTTTGTCAAAAATAAGATACCCATAGGTGCATGAGTTTATTTCTGGACTTTCTATCTTGTTCCATTGGTCTATAGTATTCATGAATTTTTTATGATGCCAAGATAATAGTGCCAAAGAGTGTGTCAAAGTATATCTGTGTTCTCCCATAGAGGTGTGAACACTCTGGTTTAAATATTCTCTAATAAAAATTGGAAATTCTTGCAACTTGCACTTATCTTTTTGCATTTCAAATTTATTTTTATTAAAATACTGTTCATACTGATGATCAGAGAAGGTATTGGTGACCCACTCCAGTACTCTTGCCTGGGAAATCTAATGGATGGAGGAACCTGGTAGGCTGCAGTCCATGGGGTCGCTAAGAGTTGGACACGACTGAGCAACTTCACTTTCACTTTTCACTTTCATGCATTGGAGAAGGAAATGGCAACCCACTCCGGTGCTCTTGCCTCAGAATCCCAGGGAAAGGGGAGACTGGTGGGCTGCCATCTATGAGGTTGCAGAGAGTTGAACATGACTGATGCGATTTGGCAGCAGCAGCAGCATACCAATGATGGCAGTATTATTGAATTGTATTTATCTTTTTGCAATACAGCATATTTTAAAATCCCATATATGATATCTAAAATATTTATGATACATGATAAAAGAAGTTTTTCACTATAAATCAAAAAGTGTAACTAATTTGATTCAACACTTCAGTGACTTCTCAAAATTGGGAAATAAAAAAACCTGGCTTTCAGAAAGTTCTCCAAGGCTGTACAGATCTATTCCTAGTGAAACTATGTTTCAGGACTATTTAAGTTTTTTCTCAGTTTAGCATTATCTATAGTTCTATGTCACTGTGTGACATAGATGATGACATAGTGATGTCCAAGAAGTAACCATGACACAGGAAAGAATTTAGAGTAGTAATGGGTACTTTATTCACTTGGATATCTACCACTGATATTAATTCTGAAAATTAAAACATATAAGATGTTTCTGACTTATCTAGCTGATTTAACTTCTTTTAAAAGAGTGAAGAAATCAGTGATAGAATCAGTAAAGGTAATTTAATCAAACTCAGTGAGAAAAATCACAATGGAGAAGTAGGAGCAATAGAAAGTTTACAGAAAAAAAAATACAAATGGAGAGAAAATTGATAGGCAAATCATAATCTTATATTTTGATATCAAAAGCTATATTAGTAAACAAAATTAATGATTTTGTGGCAATAAATGAAATAACCCTATATTTCAGAACCATGACACAGGAAAGAATTTAGAGTAGTAATGTGTACTTTATTCACTTGGATATCTACCACTGATATTAATTCTGAAAATTAAAACATATAAGATGTTTCTGACTTATCTAGCTGATTTAACTTCTTTTAAAAGAGTGAAGAAATCAGTGATAGAATCAGTAAAGGTAATTTAATCAAACTCAGTGAGAAAAATCACAATGGAGAAGTAGGAGCAATAGAAAGTTTACAGAAAAAAAATACAAATGGAGAGAAAATTGATAGGCAAATCATAATCTTATATTTTGATATCAAAAGCTATATTAGTAAACAAAATTAATGATTTTGTGGCAATAAATGAAATAACCCTATATTTAATAAGAAATGTAGAGTATGGAATAAAAAGCAAGTTAGGCCTTGGAGTACAAAATGAAGCAGGTCAAAGGCTAACAGAATTTTGTCAAGAGAACACACTTACCATACTGAACAGTCTTTCAACAACACAAAAGATAACTCTACATGTGGGCACCACCAGATGGTCAGCATCAAAGACAGACTGATTATATTTTTGCAGCGAAACATGGAGAAGCTCTACACAGTCAGCAAAAACAAAATCTGGATCTGACTGTGACTCAGATCATTAGCTCTTTATTGCAAAATTCAGGCTTAAATTGAGAAAGTAGGGGAAATCACTAGGTCATTCCGGTATGATCTAAGTCATATTCTTTATGATTATACAGTTCAGTCCAGTCACTCAGTCATGTCCAACTCTTTGCGATCCCATGAACCGCAGCACACCAGGCCTCCCTGGCCATCACCAACTCCCAGAGTCTACTCAAACCCATGTCCAATGAGTCGGTGATGTCATCCAACCATCTTATCCTCTATTGTCCCCTCTCCTCCTGCCCTTAATCTTTCCCAGCATCAGGGTCTTTTCAAATGAGTCATCTCTTCACATCAGGTGGCCAAAGCACTGAAGTTTCAGCTTCAACATCAGTCCTTCCAATGAATACTCAGAACTGATCTGCTTTAGGATGGACTGGTTGGATCTCCTTGCAATCCAAGGGACTCTCAAGAGTCTTCTCCAACACTACAGTGGAAGTGACATATAGATGCAAGAGATTAGAACTGGTAGAGTGCCTGAAAACCTATGGGCAGAAGTTCATAACAGTATGCAAGTGTTGATAAACAAAGCCATCAGCAAGAAAAAGAAATGCAAGAAGGCAAAATGGTTGTCTAAGGAGGCGTTACACTTATCTGAGAATAAAAGAAAAGTGAAAGTCAAGGGAGAAAGGGAAAGAAATGCCCAACTGAATGTAGAGTTCTAGATAATAGCAAGGAGAGATAAGAAAGCCTTCTTAAGTGAACAGTGCAAATAAACAGAGAAAAACATTAGACTGAGAAAGACTAGAGATTTCTTCAAGAAAATTAGAAATATCAAGCAAACATTTCATGCAAAGATGGGTACGATAAAGGACAGAAACAGTATGAACCTAACAGAATCAGAAGAGATTAAGAATAGGTGGCAAAATACACAGAAGTGTGCAAAAAAAGGTCTTAATGACCTGGATAGCCACAATGGTGGTGTTACTAACCTACAGCCAAACATCTTGGAGTATGAAGTCAAGTGGGCCTTAGGAAGCATTACTACAAACAAAGCTAAGGGAGGTGATGGAATTCCAGCTGAACTACTGAAAATCCTAAAAGATGATGCTGTGAATGTGCTGCACTCAATATGCCAGACGATATGGAAAACTCAGCAGTGGCCACAGGACTGGAAAAAGACAGTTTTCACTCCAATCTCAAGAAAGGCCAATGGCAAAGAATATTCAAACTACTGTACAATTAAGCTCATTTTATATGCTAACAAAGTAGGGCTCAAAATCCTTCAAGCTAGACTACAGCAGTACATGGGTCAAGAATTTCTAAATGTTAAAACTGGGTTTAGAGAAGGCAGAGGAACCAGATATGAAATAACAAACATCTTTGGATCATAGGAAAAGCAAGGTAATTCCAGAAAAAACGTTCACTTCTGCTTCATTGACTACATGGAAGCCTTTGTATGTGTCACAACAAACTGTGGAAAATTCTTAAAGTTATGGGAATAACAGGCAACCTTTTCTGCCTCCTGAGAAATCTGCATGCAGGTCAAGAAGAAACAGAACTGGACATGTAACAATGGACTGGTTCAAAACTGGGAAAGGAATACATCCAGGTTGCATACTGTCACACTGCTTATTTAACTTATATGCAGATTACATCATGTGAAATCCTGGACTGGGTGAATCACAAGCTAAAATCAAGATTTCTGGGAGAAATATCAACTTCATATATGCAGATTATACCATCCTAATGGAAGAAATTGTAGAGAAACTTGATGAAGGAAATGTAAAGCTTCTTGATAGAGGTGAAAGAGTGAAAAGGCTGATTTAAAATTTAACATTCAAAAAACTAAAATCATGGCATCTGATGCTATCACTTCATGGAAAATAGATAGGAAAACAATGAAACAGTGACAGACTTTATTTTCTTGGGCTCAGAAATCACTGTGGATGATGATTAAAAGATGAAATTAAAAGATGCCTGCTACTTGGAAGAAAAGCTATGATATGCCTCCAGGCCATATCAAACCTTGTCTGTCTCCAGAACCTGTAACTTCCCATGATGCCATGTTGTTTTCCTCTAGATAAATGGCTCCTCATGACCTTCACACTCTAACAAAACTGCATATTTCTGTTCCTGATGTGATCACATTAATGATTTGAAATATTCCCGAACAATACTGTTATGTTTTGTGCTCCCTATTCTGAAAATAATTTGATT
This sequence comes from Madoqua kirkii, assembly GCA_006408675.1. Taxonomy (NCBI): domain Eukaryota; kingdom Metazoa; phylum Chordata; class Mammalia; order Artiodactyla; family Bovidae; genus Madoqua; species Madoqua kirkii. The sequence goes on from SJYC01109149.1 coordinate 15,370, forward strand.
TATTTTATTATTGATATAACCAGTGTACTTAACTAACAATACTTTGTGAGATTATTCTAAAACAAAGAGAATTTTTGAAAGTTCAACAACTATTTGCTCTTGTATTCCAATCTAATATATTTAATATTCAGAGGAAAGTATTTACTCATAAATTATGTGTTATTATCCATCATTCATGAGATATTATCTAGATATCATTAACATGTTTGTGCAATTATTTTAATTTTTGTAGTCTCAAAGTCATTTATGATTTCATATGATTGAAAACCCAGAAATTCTATTTCCTTTTTATCTGTATGTTTATTTAAAATGACTAAGTTTTCTAAACTGGATTTAAATTGAATCTTTTAAGCTCTTTTTAAATTTTCTTTTTTTAAAATTAATTTATTTTTAAAATATAAATTTATTTATTTTAATTGGAGGTTAATTACTTTACAATATTGTATTGGTTTTGCCATACATCAACATGAATCCACCACAGGTATACATGTGTTCCCAATCCTGAACCCCACTCCATCCTCCCTCCCCATACCATCCCTCTGGGTCTAAGCTCTTTTTTAAAAAAAACACAATAAAGTATGTCTTGGTTGAAGGAAAAAAATACTGTGGAGGATAACTAAATATATAGTTATGATTTACTTTATTCTATGTATGTGAAGTGAAGCACACAGCCTGAAATAAAAGATATCTGTCACTGTAAAATATAGCAGAGCATTTCTTCTACTGCAAGATTATGAGACAGTAGAAAAAATAGAGTGGATTCCACTTCAGCAATATTCCATACAGTTGGGAAAAGATGATGCCATCCATTTTCATTATAATTTGTCTTCTGATCTGATTTTATCAAATTTTATAGACCTCTGAGGGAAAATTCACTATATTATAAAACCAACTTGTATTTTTCCAGGGGAATAGGCCAGAATGACCATTTGGAGATTTTTTTCTCAGAATAACACAAATCAGACTAGCTTTATAAATCTTTATTTTAGTAGATATCATATGCCATTATAGTCTGATGACTAATACAAACTATATGCTGCATGAAATGTAATATAGAACTATATACCTATGAAATGTGTAATGTTCACATCAAATGATATGATGTTCATCTGTATACATAGTTTTAGATCCTTATATAGAAAAGTAAATCATTGCAGCTCATTCATTTAAGCTTTATTTTAAAATTCAATTGGTTTTGCTTCCTCTCACTTCTGAATTTTATGTGAAATCAAGCCTTTTCACAGTTAACACCTTCAAGGACTTAAAAGAGAAATGAGAAAGCAGTGTGGCAGAGTCAGTGTCCACTGATTCAATTTGTGATTGCACTTTTCTTCTCAGCACCTCCTGGCTTAAAAGAGGAAGTTGCTTCCACTTATGGAAAAGTTTTCAATTCCCTTTGCTTCACATTTTCCCAACCGAGTGAGTGGTAGAATGAGGGTGTTATTTCCATGTTGACAATAAAATTCTGATTAGAATGATCTTTACTCACTCTTTCTTCTTCATTATCTATTCTTTCCTTAACTCACAATAATCAGAGTTTTGTCCTCACAATCACACTCACATTTCTTTTCTGAATGCTCCCAATTGCTTCCAAATTGATAATTGACCTATTGGTTGAATTTGGATCCCCTACTGCCTATTTTAATGGGTTCGTCTCTGTTATAGCCTATGCTCGTATCCTTCTGTAAAATAGTCAATGCTCAAGTTTTTTTCTATAATAATCTATGCTCACAGAGTGAAAAACTTCATTCTTTTATAATGTACCATAAATATTTTCAGAGATTACTTCCATTAAGAGAGATCCTACTCCCTTTATTCTACTTTATTATATAACATTTCTATATTTGAGATTATGTTATTTTTCCTTCCTTGCCCTGTCTTTCCTTTCATTGCTTATTTGTTTATATATGCATGTATGCAAGTATATATGTATATATTTATGAATATTTTATGCTCCTTCCTATTAGCAAGTAGGTTTTAGAGAGGAGGCAAAACTTATTTGTTTTATTAATGACTATACACTGGCTATACTATAATGTGAATATATTAGGTATTTAGATGTGTATAAGAGACAGAATCCAAAACAGTCCTTTATATAAAACAGGTATTTAAAAATGTTTAATAGAATTATTTAATAGACGATTTTCAAATGTGAAACAATTATAAACCCAAACTGGA
>SJYC01109151.1:0-23547 GCA_006408675.1 Madoqua kirkii
ATGGGCATAAATCTGAGTGAACTCCAGGAGTTAGTGATGAACAAGGAGGCCTGGGTGCTGCAATTCATCGTGTCTCAAAGAGTCGGATATGACTGAGCAATTGAACTGAACTGTACTAAGTTGTTTACTAGTAGCTCAGTCAGTAAAAAAATCTGTCTGTAGCACAGGAGACCTGGGTTCTCTCCCTGGCTTGGGAAGATATCCTGGAGGAGGAAATGGCAACCCACTTCAGTATTCTCACCTGGAGAATACCATGACAGAGCAGCCTAGTGGACTGCAGCCCATGGGGTCGCAAGAGTTGGGCACGCCTTAGTGACTAAACGACAATACCACCAAGTCTTTACCAATGAATTAGTGGATAAAATCCTTTCTAGATTATGTCTCATAGAATTTATTTTTCTGAATTCCTTAAAATTTATTATATACTTACTACAAAAAAAAAAGAAAGAAAAGAAAAAGCATAACATGCCACATATTGTCTGATGTCTGGTGACTCTGTACAACTGTTACTTTCTAAACACCATGTCATTAAATTATAAGTTTTTAAAAAATGATTTGATTACTTCTCTGCATTATAACAGAAAGTACTGCTTAATTAGCAGATAGGTTAAACTGAGGTCTCTATTTGCCTGTTAAATTTTCATGAAACTCGCTACTCAAAGAGAATGCAAAAGTTATCTTCCAGGAATAAAATTTTTGAAAATTCAAAAGAAAAAAGGAGATATGCATTGCATTGTATGGATTTTTGTGTCAGTGCCTTAGGCATGTGTTTACTTGCTTGGACTATATTTTATTTCACATATACTTGAATCTTTTATTAACTGAGAATTTTTACATTAGCCTCATAATTAGGGCTATATATCACCTAAACATGCAAAAAACAATGTTCATGAGAAAGTGCTGAAAAATACACTAACTTAAGTAATTTTCAGTAAAAGTCAAATACCCACAAATAAGCCTGGTTTATTCTGAGTTATTCAGTGACTCTCCATGTTTTGACAGTTGTTCTACACTGAAGAAGAAATTGGCAACCCCCTGCAGTACTTTTGCTTGGAGAATTCCATAGATAAAAGAGCCTGGCAGGCTTCAGTTTGTGGGATTGGAAGGAGCTGAACATGACTGTCTTTTTCTTTTCTACACTTGTAGTATTATGTTCTTTTCTATGACACTAAACTCTTTGTTGAAACTGTTGTACTTATAAGACTGTAATGTTTATGTTTTTTCAGTAAAAGTCAAATACCCACAAATAAGCCTGGTTTATTCTGAGTTATTCAGTGACTCTCCATGTTTTGACAGTTGTTCTACACTGAAGAAGAAATTGGCAACCCCCTGCAGTACTTTTGCTTGGAGAATTCCATAGATAAAAGAGCCTGGCAGGCTTCAGTTTGTGGGATTGGAAGGAGCTGAACATGACTGTCTTTTTCTTTTCTACACTTGTAGTATTATGTTCTTTTCTATGACACTAAACTCTTTGTTGAAACTGTTGTACTTATAAGACTGTAATGTTTATGTATCCACTGTACTCTTTAAGGTCTTGCTCATAGTAAATCCTTTGAAATATATTTAAAATGTGCCTTAACAATGGAAGAAATACTTTGTGGGTGTTGAGATTTATTTTTATATTTGCTGTTGTTGTTGTTCAGTCACTAAGTTGTGTCCGACTCTTTGCAACCCCATGGACTGCAGCACGCCAGGCTTTCCTCTTTCTCACTATCTCCCAGAGTTTGCCCAAGTTCATGTCCATTGAGTGTGTGATTCTATTCAAACACCTCATCCTTTGCTACTCTCTTCTCCTTTGGTCTTCAATCTATCCTAACATCAGGGTCTTTTCCAATGAGTTGGCTCTTCACATCAAGTGGCCAAGTATTGGAGCTTCAACTTTCAAATTAATATTCAAAGTCAATTTCCTTTAGGATTGACTTGTTTGATCTCCTTCCTGTCCAAGGGGATCTTGGGAGTCTTCTCCAGCATCACAGTTACAAAGCATCAGTTCTTTAGTACTTAGCCTTCTTCATGGTCCAACTCTCTGATCCATACATGTTTACTGGAAAGACCATAGCTTTGACTGTATGGAACTTTGTCAGCAAAGTGGTGTGTTTGCTTTTAAAAACACTGTCTATGTTTGTCATAGTTATCCTGTCAAGGAGCAAACACCTTCTAATTTCATGGCTGCAGGTGAGAGGCTGTTTCTGAGCTGTGAAATACCCTGGGATTCTTGGCTTCTGGAAGAGAAGGATTCAATTGGGGCCAGTGACAGGGCATGATCACTCAGAGATGTTGTGTCATAAAAAGTTTTACTAAAGTGTAAAAGAGATAGAGAAGGCTTTGGACATAGACATCAGAAGGGAGCAGAAAGAATGTCCCCTAATCTTTAGCAGGAAGTTATATACCTACTAGCAGGATGCTAATTAGATAAAGGAAATTTCTCAAAACTCAGAGAATGATACCAGGCCCCTCACATGCAACATGCATTTTGACATAACATTGGCACAAGGTCACCCCAGGACATAAAACAACTGACATGAACCTTGAAGAAAGGCAGATCTCCAAGGAAACATATAATCTCATTAGCATAGATTGGGAGAACATTTGTATGAGTAAAACATAATGGATTGCTGAGCCATTATCAGTTCTGAGTATTCAGTTCAATTCAATTCAGTTCAGTGTTCAGTCCCAACTCTTTGTGAACCCACGGACTTCAGCACACCAGGCTTTCCTGTCTGACAACAACTCCCAGAGCCTGTTCCAACTCATGTCCATCGAGTTGGTGAGGTCATCCAACCATTTCATACTCTATCATCCCCTTCTCCTTCCTTCAATTTTCCCAGCATCAGGGACTTTTCCAATGAGTCTTTTCTTCATATCAGGTGGCCAAAGTATTGGAGTTTCAGCTTCAGCATCAGTCCTTTCAATTCAGGACTGATTTTCTTTAGGATAGACTGGTTGGATCTCCTTGCAGTCTAAGGAACTCTCAAGAGTCTTCTCCAACACCACAATTCAAAACATCAGTTCTTTGGTGCTCAGCTTTCTTCATTGTCCAATTCTCACATCCATACATGACTACTGGATAAACCATAGCTTTGACTAGATGCTTTTGTTGGCAAACTAATGTTTTTGCCTTTTAATATGCTATCTAGGTTGGCCATAACTTTTCTTCTAAGCAACAAGTGTCTTTTAATATCATGGATGCAGTCATCATCTTCAGTGATTTTGGAAACCCCCAAAATAAAGTCTGTCACTGTTTCCATTGTTTCCCATCTATTTGCCATGAAGTGATAGGACCAGATGCCATGATCTTCGTTTTCTGAATGTTGAGCTTTAAGCCAGCTTTTTCACTCTCCTCTTTACTTTCATCAAGAGGCTCTTTAGTTCACTTTCTGCCATGGGGTGATGTAATCTGCATATGTGAGGTTATTGATATTTCTCCCGGCAGTCTTGATTCCAGCTTGTCCTTCATCCAGCCTAGCGTTTCTCATGATGTACTCTGCATATAAGTTAAATAAGCAGGGTGACAATATACAGCCTTGATGTACTCCTTTTCCAATTTGGAATCAGTCTGTTGTTCCATGTCCAGTTCTAACTGTTGGTTCTTGACGTGCATACAGATTTCTCAGGAGGCAGGTCAGATGGTCTGGTATTCCCATCTCTTTCAGAATTTTTTATAGATTGTTGTGATCCACATAGTCAAAGGCTCTAGCCTAGTCAATAAAGCAGAAATTTATGCTTTTCTGAAACTCTCTTGCTTTTTTGATGATCCAGCAGATGTTGGCAATTTGATATCTGTTTCCTCTGCCTTTTCTAAATCCAGCTTGAACATATTGCAGTAGAGAAGATAAAATTAAAGGAACAAATTCAACAATTAATTAAATGATTAATTGATTGCACTTTTTTAAGTCTTGTAAAATTCCAAGGTATTTTAGTATTTTGAAAGTTTATAAAAGGAAAGACTGTCCTAAGCTGAGATAAAGTTAAAAAAAAAAAAGACTCTGCAAAGAAATGCACTTTGAGTTGAGCTCAGAAGGATGATTAAAAATTAATTAGTTGATCAGAAAGGGTTAGCACACAACCAGGCCGCCCAGGCAGATTAATAGTATGTGCAAAACCCAGGTTAGATAAACAGAGATAAGGGACTTGAGATGGGGCTGATGGAAAACTGTGCACCAGATCCTGTGATGCCTTGAAGTCCGTACTTACAAGTTTGTTAACAATGGAGGTCTTTATCTACAAATAAAGGAAAAACTAGGAGAGTTTTAAATAAAGACCAAGCATGAACAAGTTCATAATTTTAAAAGAGCATTATGTTGTCAGTGTAGAGAATAAATTGAAGGAGAGTAAAAGTAAGTTCAAGAAGATCTATCAGGATTCTGGTTAGATTAGGCAGTAACAGTGAGATGTCAAGATGGAAATATACTTTTATTTTATTAGTGATGGTCTGGATATAGATGACATTTTCTATCATAATCATGCTTACTGATATGTTACTTTGTTCCATAATTTGAAAAGGAAAGCAATCCTTTCTGCTGCAGTACTGTAGTGTTTTCAAGTTTTGTAGACTGTTAGTATAATATTAAAAACAAAGACAGAAACAACCTCTCATTACTTAAAGACTGTAATATCATTCAGAGTACAAATCCTGTGATTTCTGGAAGGTCAAAGATCCTGAGAAGTATATTGCCATATGTATTAGTTTCTGGTTGTTACTGTAACAAATAACCACAAACTAAATGGCTTAAAACAACATATATTTATTATCCTACATCTCTGGAGGTCAGAAGTCTAAAATGGGATGACAGAGCTGTGTTCTACTGACTCTCTGGGAGTAGAATGCATTCCTTTGCCTTTCCTACTTTTCTAGAGGCCACCCATGTTAACCGGCCCTTGACCTCTTTTCCATAATACTCTGACCCTTGATTCTATTGTTAAATCCTCTTTGATTGTGATTCTTCTGCCTCACTCCTGTAAGGGTGATTATGATTAACAGTCTATGATTATGTGGGCCCACCCAGATAATCCATATTCATGTCCTATCTCAGAATCCTAAATATAATCACATCTGCAAAGTACCTTTTATGATGTAAACTTACATATTCCTGGGTTTTAGGGATTAGAATATGGACATCTTTCACTTGAGGTGAGGAAAGTGGCATTATTCTACTACAGAATATGCTGAATTTTCTTGTCCTTTATAAATGTCATTATAGCTGTCAATACACAAAATGCAATTTCTAGTAAGTTCAAAATATAAATAATTAAAGTCTATATTTTATCTCGAGTGCACTAACAGATGGCAAACAGTTGTAATAATGAGGCAGAAAAATCCCTAAGTATTGTGTGAGACAAAAATGAAAAAAAAAATGCCATATGCCCTAAAAAGCACAATGAAATTAATCAAATGATTCAGTGAAATAAAGGTGCTCAGTTGAAGATTTCAGCATTGTATTGCTTTTACTTGGATTGTCTATCATACTAGGCAATAGGGGATGGAAAGGGAAACCTGGCATGTTGCAGTTCATGAAGTCACAAAGTCAGACATGACAGAGCAACTGAACTCGACTGAAGTGTAATATCAGCTCTATGAGGTTGGGCTCTTTTTCCTGTGTATTGCTCTTCTCATACGTGATATCATACACATGTAAATATTCTATTAATATTTGTTTAATGAATAAATGAAGGAAAAAGTTTTGAGCCATGAAATGCTTAGTTCAGCGCACAGCCCTACCCATTTATAATTTTTGATTTATTCATGTTGTATAACTTTGTGAGTCCAATTCTTTATTAGATGTGAAAGGGGGCAATTATGGCTTCTTAAGCACAATGACACCTTCTAAAGCAAGCTTTGTAAATGTTGAACATAAGTAAAGTTCTTAGCACACAGTAGGTGCTTGGCAAGCATTGGTATCAGTTCAGTTCAGTACAGTTGCTCAATCGTGCCCGACTTTTTGCAACCCCATGAATTGCAGCACAGCAGGCCTCCCTGTCCATCACCAACTCCCGGAGTTCACTCAGACTCACGTCCATTGAATAAGTGATGCCATCCAGCCATCTCATCCTCTGTCGTCCCCTTCTCCTCCTGCCCCCAATCCCTCCCAGCATCAGAGTCTTTTCCAATGAGTCAACTCTTTCCATGAGGTGGCCAAAGTACTGGAGTTTCAGCTTTAGCATTATTCCTTCCAAAACAATCCCAGGGCTGATCTCCTTCAGAATGGAATCTTTAATATTGGTTATCTTAGCTCATAGCTATCTTAAGCCATGCTTTTCAGTGTTGCTATTTAGTTCCCTATAAGCATGTTAGAAATGTAGAATATGCAGATTCACCCCAGACCCACTAAATCAGGTTCTAATTTTATGTCTAGCTTCTTAGGAGGCTCAGTAGTAAATAATCTGCCTGGAAAGCAGAAGACGTGGATTCAGTACTTGAGTCAGGAAGATCCCCTGGAGAAAGAAATGGCTACTCACTTCAATGTTCTTGCCTTGGAAATGCCATGAAGAGAGAAGCCTTGTGGGCTACAGTCCACGGGGTTGCAAAGAGTCAGCCATGATTTAGCAACTAAACAGCAGCAACAGTTCTCCCAATTTTCCCTTTAAAATTTGAAAACCATTATATTTACATTTCACTGATTTCAATTGCTTTGCACTGTCTTCGGAGATATCTAACAATGCTTTATTTGTCATCTGATCTAGTTTGATTAAATATTTAAAAAGGAAGCTAAGGACCTTTCAGTGAGGGTCAGAGGACCTGGCACACTGCAGTCCATGGTGCTTCAGGGAGTCGGACAGGACATAGCAACTGAACAACAGCAATAGCAAACTTTGTCTTTGACCTGTCATTCTTTATTAAAAAGTACTTATGCTTGAAATGATCTGTTGTGCAATGGCTATGTAACTTGTAGGCCAATAGCTAGCATCCTGGTTGAAGAACATTAGCTTTCTAAGAAATATTTGTACTTACCTTTGAAAGAAGAAGATTTTTATTGCAATGTATGGTAAGAGTAGTCAGACAATTCAGCTAAAACAAACTTCATCACTGCCGAGCTCCAGTGTTTGGATAACCACAAGGGGAAATAACTGTGACACAGAAGGATGGCTCTTACAGCAGTCAGGATATTTGCAATTTTAAGTCTCCTTTAGGTTTTTTTTTTTTTTTTTCTCTCTCTCTCTCTTTTTATAAGTCATTTACCCTGTACTAGCAGGGCCTTCCAGGTGGCTCGGTGGGAAAGAATCCACCTGCCAATGCAAGAGACTCAGGAGATCTGGTTTTGATTCCTGGGTTGGGAAAAATCCCCTGGAGTAGGAAATGGCAAACTATTCCATTATCCTTGCCAGAAAAATTCCATGGACAGGGGAGCCTGGAGGGCTACAGTCCATGGGGTCACAATGAGAGGGACATGACTGAGCACACACACAGTACTAGCAACATATTTTTAAAACACCAATGCCTACCTTAACTGAAATTGCATTGGACAAGTAGGAGACTTGCTGCTGCTGCTGTTGCTAAGTGGCTTCAGTCGTGTCTGACTCTGTGGGACCCCGTAGGTGGCAGCCCACCTCTATTCCATTATCCTTGCCAGAAAAATTCCATGGACAGGGGAGCCTGGAGGGCTACAGTCCATGGGGTCACAATGAGAGGGACATGACTGAGCACACACACAGTACTAGCAACATATTTTTAAAACACCAATGCCTACCTTAACTGAAATTGCATTGGACAAGTAGGAGACTTGCTGCTGCTGCTGTTGCTAAGTGGCTTCAGTCGTGTCTGACTCTGTGCGACCCCGTAGATGGCAGCCCACCAGGCTCCTCTCTCCCTGAGATTCTCCAGGCAAGAATACTGGAGTGGGTTGCCATTTCCTTCTCCAATGCATGCGTGTATGCTAAGGCGCTTCAGTCGTGTCCAACTCTGTGTGACCCCCATGGACAGCAGCCAGTCCAATTCTGCTGCTTTCTGGCAGTGTATCCTGGTGAAAGCCACCTTACCTCTCTGGATTAGATATCTTTTACCCACTCCAGCATCCTTGTCTGGAGAATTCCATGGCCAGAGCAGCCTGGCGGGCCATAGTCCTTGGAGCTGCAAAGAGCTGGACATGGCTGAACAACTAACACTTTCAAAGTCTTTTCCAGAGAAAATTTCTATGGTTAAAGATTTTAATTAAAAAGGAAACCTTTGATAAAAGAAAAAAAAAGTATCAAGAAAATTTTCTTTCTAAAGTCCAAAGAAGGCATTGAGAGAATCCATGGAGTGTTACAGCTATGGTACAAATTATTATTATGATTATTATTTTTGCATATAGGCATTTATGGAGAGAGTCTATGAATTTCATCAAATTCTTTAATAGATCTGTGACCCCAAATTATGAAAAGAATATGACAGGAGCACAAATTAAGAGTTAAGAGTGTCTATTTGAAAAGGTAATTTTTTTTTCATTTCAAATTTTTAACAATGATTAACTTATGATAACACCACACATTTACATGTTACCTACATATATACATAAACATACATGACACACATACACTTTATCCAAACCACACATATATCTGGGATAATTTATTCTGTGGTTGGCTAATCCTGTGACTTTTTATTCAAACAAATTATAACTCACTTAGTCATGGAAAATTAGATAAATATTTTTAAGAAAATCAGCTTCTGCAAAAGAAACATGTAAACTTTAAAGGATAATACTGCTTTTCTGGAAAATAATTATTTTAAAGGTGCAGTTTTATGTAACTGAAGGATTTATTTACTTCATATTCTTCCAAAACTGAGTTCTAACAAATGTCACACATATCCATGAAGAAAATGAGATTTACTATATTAAAGACTTTTTTATTTACCCTACCATTTGAGAGAAAATATCTGACTACAAACACACCTATGCAAATTAATTTGCTTCTTACGTGTTTTCCTAGATACTATTATCTGAAACTGAGATCAGACTCATTTCTATGCATAACTTTGGGCCACATAATTATTTTGAAAAGGTTAGGTACATTTTAAATACAATTTTTGCAAACCAAGTAACACTGTCATTGTGTGTAGAAACTTTATCTTTCTAGGTTTGTTTTAATTCATACTTTACTTGTGTGATTAAGTAGAAAGGTTTTGTATTTCAAAGAACATTGTCTTGTGGTTTTATTTTATAAACTACATTTTTAAATTAAGGCACAATAGATGGAAGCTTCATTGCTTAAAAACTCAGGATTAAAGTTTTGACAAATAACTTAGAAATCTTCCAAAAAATCTTAATTTTCTTCTTAGCCACAATGTATTCACATTGACAGATTTTTCTTTCTACAATAAAATAAAGCAGTGGCTTCCTAATATCTGCACGCTATCCATCTGTACTTCCCTCTAATGTAAATGCAAATCATTATGTCTCTTCAGCTTCAAATGATTATTCAACCTATCAGCTATGTCACAGATTTTAACAGATGCTGGTGTAGAATTTTTGTTCCAGTTTCCCAGGCAGTTTTACTATAATCAATGAAAGATAGGCTCTGAGGTCCCAGGAAGCCAGGAATATGCAGAAACAATGCTAGTGAGGGGTGGCTCTTAAGAGCCAAGAACTGCATATCCAGGAACCACCTACTCCATTAGGAGAACACTCCATGTTTCAGATATGAGTGTAAATAAGCCCATATGGTCTCCGAGGAACAGAAATACAGCCCTGGCACTATCTACTAACACACAGTGAAGAAAATTGTGCTCCACCCTTTTACTCAATATTCCAGCTGAATGAGCTTCAAGCCCAAAGTATTCCAGCTGAAAGCAACTGGAATCTTTTCTTAGCTGATTCAGTCTAGAATTTAGACTTTGCCTTTTTTTTTTTTTTGGTTGATAATGAAAATGCTGGCATATTTCCCAGCCTGAATAGTTACCTATAAATAAATAAAGTCCCCCACTAGTTTGGTCAGAAAGAACATAATATTAGAGCCTACAGCAAACAGTTGAAATGCCTATGGGGAGAGATCTACGTGGCTGTATGAAATGAAGCTGTTAGAGGCACAATGTGCAGCTTTGACTTGATAACAGGTCCAATTTAAAGCACATGCATTAGAGTTTATGTGAGAAGTACATAAAAGTACATCTCCATCCTCTTTATGGATATGCCTTCTTCTAAATATTCACTTACTTAATTAGCTATTTGTTTACTGATTTTGTTACCTATTTGATCAATTGATTAATTGTAATGCATTCAACAAGAATTAATGAAGAACAGAAGAAAAATGTGAAGGTCCCATAGTTGTTGAGTTATAGTTTCAGGTTTCGTAGTTTTGTTTCCTGGGAAAGGGGTGCAGGCAGGGGTGAAGTGCAAATGGGCACCAGACTAGTCAGAAGACTGGAGCATCACACATGCTAGAGGAAACCAAGTGTAGGCATTCCCTTAGGCTACTGCTCTAGTTTGCAACTGTTTCCTACCTTCTCTACTTGACTGAATTTTACTCAACCTTCAGGCCTCAGGATAAATGTCACTTTTTTCAAAAAGCCTTTGCTCATATTGGATAGCCATATCATCACGGACTCGATGGACGTGAGTCTGAGTGAACTCCGAGAGTTGGTGATGGACAGGGAGGCTTGGCGTGCTGAGATTCATGGGGTCACAAAGAGTCAGACACGACTGAACGACTGAACTGAACTGAATCATATGATCAATGTTGCCTGCATCTTTCTTTCATCAGAGTAATCCGTTACTCACGTGCTTTTTTGCCTTTAGATTAAAAGTCCATGAGAGCACAGACCTGGCCTTGGTAGTGGTGTTGGCATTGTTCTCCATCACATCTGAAAGCCTCATAATTTTGGGGGTAAATAGTACAGTGTAAAAGGCTTGCATCTCACAAACTTGTGCTGGACACCTTTATATTCAGACTCATTCATTAAACTCTAAATATCTTTGAGGTAAGTATCATAATATTTTCCATTTTACAGATGGAGAAACTGAGGGAAAGAGAATTTAAACTTCTACAAGCTTTCATAGTTGCTAAGATGCTAGGCTAAGCCTGGGTGTAAACCTAAGCATTCCAGCTTCACAGTTTGTGCTCTTAACCATTTAGTTATACCACTCTAACAGTAACTCTTTATTGAAGAAATTAATGAACAAATGAATGAGGTAGATGAACCCATATCAGAGGAACTGACTCATTTTAATGATCATGAATAAACTTTTAAAGATTAAGAGATGAAATGAGACCAGAAGGTATGAGTAGAAGTTAAATTGAGCCCAAGAGATAGGGATGTTGGGCAGGGAGGGTGGAGGTACATACAGGATGGAGGTGGGGAAGAACAGATCAACATCAAGTTTGAGGTAACAGTGTGGTATTCCAGAAACTGACCATTAACAAGTAGTATGTTTCTTTTGAGCTAAAAATACTACTCTAGGCTGCAAATATAAATTTGGGATTTAGGTAGCAACTGCAGTCATGGAAGCCCAAGCTGAAAGCAGAGACTTACTAGACCAGATGGCCCAGGTTAGTATCTCACAGCCTTGGTGCCTCTGTAGTAAAATGGCAGTATGTAAAATACACTCTACAGCACTGATGTAAGGCTGCAAGAAACAGCTTGGAAAATCTCGAGCATGTGGAACATATTCAATGATGGTTAGTTTTGTTTCTTTAATTTTATATATTTAATATAATTTTCAAAAAAATAAACTCAGAAATGAACAGTACCATTTAAGAGGACATTTTAAAGTCTAGATATAAATAAAATGTTAGCTATGTCTAACCAATAGTTTAATGCATCTATTGCATTTTTAACTTAACTACTTTTATTTCTAAAATTCTACATGTTTATTTTTCAAACTTACTCTTATTTCATTATATGTCTCATTTTTTTTGTTTTCCTTTTATCATTATAAACACATTTATTGTTGACTATGTATCAAACAGTGAATGCTAACTCTCAGTGATAGGAGTTAGAAGGGAAAAGACATAATTCTGTTTCCTAATTTAATGCAAATTTCTATTCAAACCAAAATAGTAGGAAATGATTTTAATGTAAAAAAGTATTATCATATATTTCCTTAGACTTGCTTTTTTTTTTTTGCTTGTTTGTTTTGTTTTGTTTTGAAACCTAAAATATATGCATTTCCCGGATTTGGCAATAATAAAGTTATCAAAAGCCACATATTGTAGGATTAAAGAGCAAAAGTAGTTATAGTAACAGAAAGGAAAAAAAATCTTGATTTAGAGATACTGGATAGACTCTAGAAGAGGTTTTTTTTTTCTTGGATAAAGAAAATAAAGATAAATATTTTAATTTTTGCTTAAGATAAAAAAATCAGCTATTTATTAAATATGGGGCTTAAAATGAACTGTAGATAAGTACAAGGATGCAATGATCCAAAATCCAGGACCAGGGTATTTAATATAGCCTGACCTCTTATAAGAATTTAATGAGATCCTTGACCAAATCAGTATATTATATTCCCTCTCCAAAGGTTTTGAAGGGAAAAAGACAGCATAGTTAACTCTTAAGTTTTCTGCACACACACACACACACACACACACACACACACACACACATACACACACACACCAAACCACTGTTTCCTAATTCATTCTAAAGATTTGCTTTATGTTAACTCAAACCCAAGAATTATACCAGTAGTGAAAATGAAATTATTACAGATACTATAATTATAATTCATATGCTTCTGGTTCAGTGGAAATTTTCATCATCCTAAAATGCCTGGCTATAATGGGAAATGACTGCATAATTTTTCTTTAAAATCTCTCCCCAGGTCATTGGACACATATAGCTTCATTTTTCTATGCCCATTTTGGAATATTCTGAAAAAGCCACACAGAAATTCATACTGAGTTGGAAAATGTCAATATACTTTTAATTTTATGCTTGACAATTGATAGACAGATTCCTTCATCCAATTTCTTCATTTTATTTCTTTACAGTGGAAGCTTTTGCTCAGATTAATATGCAGACATCCATTAAATAGACCAGCCCTTTGAGACTCTGTGATAAAAGTGCATTTAGGTTCTAAATTGTCTGTTCCTTTTGAGTCACCAGATGATTTCCTGTCCTGTCTTCTTTTCAAACCTTTACAAAACTCTTCTGGCATGGCTTAGGAGACATGTCTCAAAATGATGCTAAACTGTCCTATTACCCAGTCCTTACCCCAATCCCTTTTGTCTACTAGATTGTACTAGAGATGAGCATTTTTCTGTCTTCAAGCAGCTCAGTCTTACAAAGTAAAACAATAAACTCTCATAGAGTATATTACATGCTTATGTTACCATACTTAAATGTAAAGGCAACTAACATACCTATGTTAGTGACATAAAACACTGCTTTAGTATCATGGAGGATAAACTGAGGATGTTTGATGTCTATGTACTGTGAATATACACATTGTTTTAGCTGGATCTTGAAGAATGATAAAAGGGTAAGGAAAGGTAAAGAAGCTGTTTAAATAGAGTTTGTGAAACAAGCCAAAGCACACAGTGCAGGGTGGGGAGTCAAGTAGTGTGAAGTGTTTAGACTTCAAAACACAGAACATAGAGTGAGGGAAGTAGCAGAAAGAAATGATTATGATGCTGGAAAGTGAGGCACAGGCCAGGATTGAGCAATTGAATGAAATGTTAAAGAGTTTGGGGGAATTTAAGAAGATTTGTTTGTTTGTTTGGAAATAATGAGTAAAGAATTCACTTGTTCAAAGATATTATAAAAGATTAGAGGTGGTAGCAAAAAGCAAATTGCAAGTGTTGAGTTGAGATGTTCTCAAACTTAAAGGCCCTTGGTAAACATATTAAGGTGAAGTTGCTAGATCTTCAATCACTCTGTGTAGAGGGGATTCAAGAACCTGGATTTTCAGGTTCCTGAAAGTGCCCCAGGGGTCATTTTACAGACTACCTTGAGAAACTGTGGGTTAAGATATTGTATAGAAAGTAATGAAAGCAGTTAAGAGTAGAACTTTTTTTTTTTTATCCCCCAAGAAGTTGGGGATGAAGGAGACAGAAGAAAATGGTTAAGAATATGAGATCTGGATTTTTTTCTTTACAGGATTGCCTCAAGGTACCACCACTCATTTCTGTAAACTCTTGGACAAATCACTCTACACTGTAATCTCCCCAAATGTAAAGTGGGAACGATCATAGCATCTCGCTCATAGTATTTTTTGAAGTTTATATTATGGCTGGAAGTAAAATGATTCAATTTCCAGAAGATGAAGGCGATGGCACCCCACTCCAATACTCTTGCCTGGAAAATTCCATGGACAGAGGAGCCTGGTAGGCTGTGGTCCATGGGGTCGCAAAGAGTCGGACACGACTGAGTGACTTCAGTTTCACTATTCACTTTCATGCATTGAAGAAGGAAATGTCAACCCACTCCAGTGTTCTTGCCTGGAGGATCCCACGCAGGAGCTTGGTGGGCTGCCGTCTATAGGGTCACACAGAGTCGGACATGACTGAAGTGACTGAGCAGTAAGGTTTCAGTACCTTTTAGGAATTATTATTGATGACATATTATTGGAGGAAGTGATAGGATAAAGAAACAGTATTTTCAAAAATGCAGACTCTCTGCTGGTAGAATAAAGGAGAGTTGCACAATGCAAAAAAAAACATAATAATAATGCATTTTTGAATCTGAATCTCAGATTTGAAGAAATAATGGAACAAAAGACATAAAAGTTACACTTTGCTGAGAAAGAGAGGTAAATACTCTTTAGAAGTAGAAGCAAAAGGAGAAAGAATTAAAATTTAAAATATATATTTATTTTCCAAATCTTTGTATACTGAAGTGCTGGAGGTAAATGTGAAAGTTTTAAATGCATTGCCAATGGCTTTCTTGGTGATAATAAAAATATAATAATTTTTCCCTGAAAATGTCCCACATTTATCCTTTCTTATTACCATTAGCCCTCAATTTCAATAGGTATCATCTTCTATTTCACAGAGAAAATCAAGAAGTATCTGAATTCTGCATGTACTTTCACCACTTTTATGCATTATATTATGTAATATCACTGTTTTTTATTGACTCTCTTCACCCTTACTTCTGTGACAATGGTATTCATCTCTCTTCTCACATAAATCTAATCTCTTTGTTGACCTTGCCCCTCCTTTCCATCTCCTGTGAGACACCTTGCTTCATCAGTTTCTCCTACTCTTGCATCTTTAATTTCTTTATCTTTCTGTTCTATCTTTATGTTTGCTTACCACTCTACAAACATTTTTTGCTTCCCTGGTGGCTCAAGTGGTAAAGAATCTGCCTGCAGTGTGGGACACCTGGATTTGATCCCTGGGTTCAGAAGATCTCCTGGAAAAGGGCACAACTATCAACTCCAGTATTCTGGCCTGGAGAATTCCATGAACTGTATAGTCCATGGGGTCACAATAAGTGACTTTCACCACAAATGTTTTAATTCACAACCTTTATTTTTTATTAATAATCTTTACAATTCAGTATTATTTTCCTTTTTTTGAGCTCAAATATCTAAGCAACACTTTCTCAATCATTCAGTTCAAATGCTGTCATTGAAATTTCCTTTCTGATCTCTTTTTATAATTTGACATTCTTGGTCCTGTTTGTCTTATTGAAACTCCTTCTTTGAATTCTATGTTCTTCCACCATTACTTTGCTTTATTTCCTTTTCAAATAATTTAAGATTTCAACTTAAGCAGTATCTAATTTTTTTCCTTTACTCTTTTAACACTTTTCTTTTTTATTCTAATCTCCTTGATTCGTATGGCTGTTCAAATGACTTTCAAATGTAAAATTTCTACTAGTTATCTCTACTTGCATGTCATGCAGGTATCTCAGAATCATTTGCATGAAAATCAATATCATCTTAAATTTTATTTTGCACACTTAAATCCTTCTTGGAGAAGAAAATGGCAGCCCACTCCAGTATTCTTGCCTGGAGAATCCCATGGATGACAAAGGCAGGCTACAGTCCACGGGATCTCAAGAATCAGACACAATTTAGCGACTAAACCACCAAATCCTGACTGAGCTTTCTTTCTGCCTTCCACTTTTATACAAATGTTGCCATTACTCTCCAAGTAACTTGGATTTAAAATTTGAATGTAACTTTGTGCCCTCTTAGTACTTTAACAACTGTTTCTAAATGTTTCCAATACCTTCAAATCTTACCTTAGTAACATCTTTCATATCTTTTCTCTCCTTTAAACATTATGGCCACCACTCTATTTCACACTAGCTGGTGTCATTCACAAAGAATACATTTTGAATAGTATTCCCTGGTGTCGTGTACTACAAAATCTGCAGAAATATGCACAACTTTCCTATAAATCCTAACTACCTGAACCATTGGCCTAGACTCATAGCCAGTCTTCTAACTTGTAATTTTCTACTTGAATAAATCACACTGCTAATGATCTTCCCTAAAGTTTAGTTCAGTAATACCATTGTCATACTTGAAATTCTTCAATGATTTTTTTTTTTTACGTTTTACTGAACAGAGCACCAACTCTTTAATTTTGTAATAAAATTCTTTGTCAAAATTCCCCCAATATACATTTAAGCCACAAAAATGTGTCTTGTGATTTCTTAAAACAAAACTTTTTAAATTTTGCCAAGAATTGCTTAAAATCTGTTTTCTATTTAAGACACAAACTGAAACTAATTTAAAAGGACTATCTCAGGTGTCTAAGGAAATGTAAAAGAAAAATAGCACAAAATGGAAACAATAGCTCAGATGGTAAAGAATCTGGCTGGAATGATGGAGACCTGGGTTCATTCCATGGATCAGGAAGATATCTTGGAGAAGGTCATGGTAACCATCTCCAGTATACTTGCTCGGAAAATTCCATGGACAGAGTAAGCTGGTGGGCTACAGACCATGGAATTGAAAAGATCGGACACAGCTGAGTGACTAACACAGAGACACACATAAAGTTTGGGAGCTAGTTCAGCTCTTCAGATTCATTGCCAGGAGTTTTTTATGTTTTCTAGTTAAAAACCATTTATGTTAAAAAAAATATTTATGATTCTTGTAAAAGACAGTAAGGAAGGTTTTATTCAGGGAAATGACTACATTAGGGTTTTGCAGTAAGGGAGAGAGATCAAGCTCAACTCCAAATATAAGGACAAGTGAAGATTTATAGCCAAGGAGTAGAGTGGAAATCAGTGTATAGATATTATTAGAAGGGACATAATGACTAAGGGAATTCTTGAAGACCAATCCAACAAAATTCTTGCTGAAGGCAGGCCAGGGTGATAAGATTTTCAGGGAAATGGATGAGAAATTTAATTAGATATCAAGGTTGGATGATTTTTGCTAGAGAGATCCTGCAGTATTACTAAAACTGGACTATACTGGCCAGGACAGGGCCCAAGATTAGGTCCTTGAGGGTGTAGAGGAGGTTGACTATAGTTGTGTTGAGGAGAGTCTTTGTCAATCTCTAGACTGTTAAACTTGACTCAGTTATCAGCAAATACCAGTATCTGACCATCTCTATTAAAAATACTATAGTCTGAGAAGAATCTGATTGGTCTAGTTCAACTCAGTATCCACCTCAGATATGGTCAGCAGGGCAAAATACCCAAATTCAAAGATGAGTACCCCATGTGCACTGGAAAAATGGAGAAATAAAGGTTTCGTTAATGCTAATTCCCCATGGAATATCTCCCCTGTGTGGTAATGGCTGTTATAATCCCTCAGTATTTTAGGATGGCTTGACAGTCATTTCCTTCACTTGAACTTTCATTGATCCTCTTAAGACATTGTGATCGTCTTTCCTCTAAGACTGGAATATAAACATAGCTTGGCAAACATTATATTTATGTACTTATTTTTAATTTATTTTTTTATTAAAGGATAATCGCTTTACAGAATTTCATTGTTTTCTGTCAAACCTCAACATGAATCAGCCATAGATATTCCCTCCCTTTTGAACCTCCCTCCCTTCTCTCTCCTCATCCCACCCCTCTAGGTTGATACAGAGCCCCTGTTTGAGTTTCCTGAGCCATATAGCAAATTTCCATTGGCTCTCTATTTTACATATGGTAATGTAAGTTTCCATGTTACTCTTTCCATACATTTCACTCTCCTCACCTCTCCCCACGTCCATAAATCTATTCTCTATGTCTGTTTCTCCATTGCTGTCCTGTAAATAAATTCAATACCATTTTTCTAGATTCCATATTTGTGCATTGCTGCTGCTGCTGCTGCTAAGTTGCCTCAGTTGTGTCCGACTATGTGTAACCCTGTAGATGGCAGCCTACCAGGCTCCTCCATCCTTGGGATTCTCCAGGCAAGAACTCTGGAGTGGGTTGCCATTTCCTTCTCCAATGCATGAAAGTGAAAACTGAAAGTGAAGTCACTCAGTCGTGTTCGACTCCTAGCGACCCCATGGACTGTAGCCTACTAGTCTCCTCCATCCATGGGAGTTTCCAGGCAAGAGTACTGGAGAGGGTTGCCATTGTCTTCTCCAATATGTGCATTAGTATATGGTATTTATCTATTTCTGATTCACTTCACTCTGTTGAATAGGTTTTAGGTTCATTCATCTCATTAAAACTGACTCAAATATGTTCCTTTTTATTGCTGAGTAATATTCCACTGTGTATATGCACCACTAATTCTTTATCCATTCATTTGTCAGTGGGCATCTAGGTTGCTTCCATGCTCTAGCTATTGTAAATTTTGCTGCAATGAACAATGGGATACGTGTGTCTTTTTCAACCCTTGTTTCCTCAGGGTATATTCCTAGGAGCGGGATTTCTGGGTCATATGGTGGTTTTATTCCTAGTGTTTTAAGGAATCTCCATACCATCTTCCATCTCCCACAGTTTTACATTCACACCAACAGTGCAAGAATGTTCCATTTTTTCCACACTCTCTCCAGCATTTATTGTTTGTAGACTTTTTGATGATGGTCATTCTGACCAGTTGGAGGTGATATCTCACTGTAGCCTTGATTTGCACTGGTGACTCAGATGGTAAAGCACCTGTCTGCAGTGCAGGAGATCTGGGTTTGATCCCTGGGTTGGGAAGATCCCCTGGAGAAGGAAATGGCAACCCACTCTAGTACTCTTGCCTGGAAAATCCCATGGATGGAGGAGCCTGGTAGGCTATGGTTCATGGGGTCACAAAGAGTTGGACACAATTGAGTGACTCCACTCCAGTTAACAATGAGTGATGTTGACCATCTTTTCATGTGTTTTTTAGCCATCTGTATGTTTTCTTTGGAAAAATCTCTGTTTTGGTCTTTTTCCCACTTTTTCACTGGGTTGTTTGTTTTCCTGGTGTTGAGTTGTATGAGCTGCTTGTATATTTTGGAAACTAATCTTTTGCCAGTTGTTTCATTTGCTATAATTTTCTCCCATTCTGAGGGTTGTCTTTTCACCTTGCTTATGGTATGGGTGAACTTTGGGAGTTGGTGATGGGCAGGGAGGCCTGGCCAGCTGTAACACATGGGGTTGCAAAGAGTTGGACACATCTGAGTTACTGAACTGAACTATAGTATCCTTTGCTGTGCAAAAGTGTTTAAGTTTAGTCACTTCCCACTTGTTTACTTTGTGTTTTATTTCCATTACTCTAGGAGGTGGGTTATAGAGGATTTTGCTTTGATTTATGACATCAAGCATTCTGCCTATGTTTTCTTCTAGGAGTTTTATACTTTCTGGTCTTAGTTTTAGCTCTTTATTCCATTTTGAGTTTACCTTTGTGTATGGTGTTAGGAAGTGTTCTAATTTCATTCTTTTACATGTAGCTCTCCAGTTTTCCCAGCACCATTTATTGAAGAGGCTGTCCTTGTCCCATTGTATAGTCTTGCCTCCTTTGTCAAAAATAAGGTACTCATAGTTGCATGGGTTTTTTTTCTGGGCTTTCTATCTTGTTCCACTGGTCTATATTTCTGTTTTTGTGCCAGTACCATACTGTCTTGATGACTGTAGCTTTGTAGTATAATCTGAGCAGTCCTTCCTACTAAGGAAGTCGAGGTAAGAAGAAAAGTTCTGACGAAACCGATAAGCCCCAGAAAACAAGGTGTACTTAGCACTTAAAAAAACAAGATAAAGACACTTTTTACGGTAACCCTCAAACTATCTCTAGTGTAACTTAGACATATAACACAAACCATCATGTCAGTGAAAGTGTTATAACTAAGAAGGATGGATCCACGTTGACAAATACAGTAGAAACTAAAGAAAGTAATGTGTCTTCTTATTTTCTCTGTACAGTTCTTTTGTCTCCTTAGGTAAGTTTATTCATAGACATGTAATTCTTTTTGTTGCAGTCATGAATGGGATTGATTCCTTAATTTCTCTTTCTGGTTTTTATCTCTTTCTGGTTTTTAATTGTTAGTATATAAAAATGCAAGTGATTTCTATGTGTTAATTTTGCATCTTGCAACTTTGGTAAAGTCACTAATTAACTCTAGTGATTTTCGGATACTATTTTTGGGGTTTTATACATACAGTATCATGTCATATGCAAACAGTGAAAGCTTTATTTCTTCCTTTCTGATGTGGTTTATTTTATTTTATTTTTTCTTCTCTGACTGCTGTATCTAGGACTTCCAGAACTATGTTCAGTAATAATGGTGAAAGTGAACACCCTTGTCTTGTTCCTGATCTAAGGGGGAATGCTTTCAGTTTCTCACCATTGAGAATGTTTTCTGGAAGCTTATAATATATGATGTTTACTATATTGAGGTAGGTTCCTTCTATGCTCATTTGTTGAAGAGTTTTCATCATAAATGGGTGCTGATTTTTGTCAAAGGTATTTTTGGTATCTATTGAGGAGATCATATGGTTTTTATCTTTCAATTTGTTAATATGGTATATCACATTAATTGATTTGCATATACTGAAGAATCTTTTCATTCCTGGAATAAACCCAAGTTGATCACAATTTATGAAATTTTTGATGTGTTGCTGGAGAAGGCAATGACACCCCACTCTAGTACTCTTGCCTGGAAAATCCCATGGATGGAGGAGCCTGGTAGGGTGCAGTCCATGGGATTGCTAAGAGTCAGACACGACTGAGTGATTTCACTTTCACTTTTCACTTTCATGCATTGGAGAAGGAAATGGCAACCTACTCCAGTGTTCTTGCCTGGAGAATCTCAGGAATGGTGGAGCCTGATGGGCTGCCATCTATGGGGTTGCACAGAGTTGGACACGACTGAAGTGACTTAGCAGTAACAGTAGCAGTGAATTCTGTTTGTGTTGATATCTACTCTCATAGCATTGTGGACAGAGAGGATGCTTAAAATGGTTTCAATTCTCTTAAATTTACTGAGGTTTGTTTTGTGACCCAAGATGTGGTCTATCCTGGAGAATGTTCCATGTGCACTTGAGAAGACAATGTACTCTTCAGCATTTGGATGGAATGTCCTGAAGATATCAATGAGACCCATCTCATCTAATATATTATTTAAGACTTGATTTCTTTATTAATTTTCTGTTTTGATGATCTGTCCATTGGTGTGAGTGGGGTGTTAAAGTCTGCTACTATGTCAACTTCTCCTTTTATGTCTGTTAGTGTTTGTCTTATGTACTTAGGTGCTCGTATGTAGGGTGCATAGATATTAACAATTGTTATGTCTTCCTCTTGGATTGATCCCTTGATAATTATGTAGTGCCCTTCCATATCTCTTGTAATCTTTGCTCTAAGGTCTATTTTGTCTGATATGAGGATTGCTACTCAAGCTTTCTTTTCCTTCGCTTTGGCTTGGAATATATTTTCCATCCTCTCACTTTCAGTCAATATGTGTCTTGAAGTCTAAAGTGGGTTTCTTGTAAACAGTATATATATGGGTTTGTTTTTGCATCCATTCATCCAGACTGTGTCTTTTGGTTGGAGCATTTAATACATTTACATTTAAAGTAATTATTGATATATATATATATATATATATATATATATATTCCTATTGCCATTTTCTTAATCATTTGGGGTTGATTTTGTAGATCTTTTTTCTTCTCTTGTATTTCTTGACTATATAAGTCCATTTAACGTTTGTTGTAAAGCTGGTTTGGTGGTACTGAATTCTCTTAACTTTTGATTTTCTGAAAATCTCTTGATTTTTCCATCAATTTTGAATAAGATCCCTGCCGAGCATAGTAATCTTGGTTGTAGATTTTTCCCTTTCCATACTTTAAATATATACTGTCATTCTCTTCTGGCCTGCAGAGTTTCTGCTCAATGAGCAGCCATTAAATCTATGGGGCTCCCTTTTATTTTACTTGTTGCTTCTACCTTGCAACTTGTAATATTCTTTCTTTGTGTTTAGTCTTTGTTAATTTGATTAGTATATGTCTTGGCATGTTTCTCCTTGGGTTTATCTTGTATAAGACTTTGTGTGCCTCTTGGACTTGATTGACTATCCTTTACCATGCTTGGGAAATTTTCATCGGTAATCTCTTCAAAAATTTTCTCATAGCCTTTCTTTTTCTTTTCTTCTTCTGAGATTCCTATTATTCTACTGCTCGTGTGTTTGATATTGTCCTCGAGGTCTCTGAGTCTATCCTCTGCTCCTTTCATTCTTTTTACTTTATTCTTCTCTTCAGAAGTAATTTCCACCATTTTATCTTCCACCTCACATATTCATTCTTCTGCTTCAGATATTCTGTCATTGATTCCTTTTAGAGTATTTTTAATTTCAATAATTCTATTGTCTGTCTCTGCATGTTTATTCTTTAATTCTTCTATTTCTTTGTTAATTGATTCTTGCACTTTATCCATTTTGCTTTTGAGGATTTGATCATCTTTGCTAACATTATTCTAAATTCTTTTTCATGTAGTTTGCCAAGTTCCTCTTCATTTATGTAGACTTCTGTGTTTCTAGTTTGTCCCTTCATTTGTGTAGTATTTCCCTACCTTTTCTTTCTTTCATTTTTTTTTTTAACTTATTGTGTTTGGTGTCTTCCTTTCCTGGGCTTCAAGGTTGAATTCTTTCTTTCTTTCGGTGCCTACTTTCTAAGGTTAGTCCAGTTGTTTGTGTAAGCTTCTTATACGGTGAGATTTTTGCTGAGTTTTTGTTTGTTTTTTCCTCTGATTGGAAAGAGTGAATGAGGTGGTAATCCTGTCTGCTGATGATTAGGCTTGTATTTTTGTTTTGTTTGTTGTTTACATGATGGTTGGGTGATGCTGAGTCTTGTATTACAGTGACTTCCTTTGTGCTAGTTCTCACAACTAAGCATAGGTGGCTGTGACCAGTGCACTAACTGCAGGCAGCTGCAACTAGCACAGTAAGCATGGCCAAGAGGAGCTGCCCCACGTCCGAGGTCAGGGCAGTGGCTGAGAGTGCCAGGCTGTGACAGCACAGGAATGGCTGAGAGGAGCTACCCTGAATCTGAGATCAGGATGGTGGCCAGGAGGAGCCACCTCACATCTGAGGGCAGTGGACAGGAGGAGCCACCCCGTGCCCGAGGCCAGGCACAACTGATGGGAGGAGCAACCACACTTCCTAGCAGCCGTGGCTACTTGGGGTGCAGGAGAGTCTAGAGGAGATACCCCTTATCCAAGGTAAGGAGCTGCTTTACTAAGCAGCCAGGAAGAGAATCCCACACCCAAGGTAAGAGAAATCCAAGTAAGATGGTAGGTGTTGCAAGAGGGCATC
>SJYC01109153.1:0-31795 GCA_006408675.1 Madoqua kirkii
AATTTTTATTTGAGAACGAATTCACATTTAAAAGAAAAGTTGCATAAAATGAATAGTACAAAAAATCCTGTAAACCCTTGATCTACTTTATGACATTTTCCCCCATTTACCTTGTGTTTTTCTCTTTCAGGATAATTTTATCTGAATGGAGAGAAATTCTCTGCAGTACAATGATCGATCTTAAGAAATATAATGTTGATAAAATAGACAGCCAGTGGGAATTTGCTATTTTAAGCAGGGAGCTCAAACCCAGGAACCCAGGGCTCTGTGATAAACTAGAGGGATGGCATGGGATGGGATGGAAGTTGGGAGGGAGACTCAAAAAGGAGGGGACGTATGTATACCTATGGCTGATTCATGTTGATACATGCAGAAATCAAGAGAATATTGTACAGCAATTATCCTCCAATTAAAATAAAGTTTAAGAACTATAATGTTGATAGAGTACTTGTGTCAAATCTATAATTTGTATTCTAATTTTATTGACTGGACTGACCCATAGCATTTCCCCCTTGCAACGTGGGATCCAGTCCAGAGGCAAGTACTGCTTTCATTGGCCATGTTTCTCCCTAGTGTCCTTTAGCTCAGAACACATCCGCAGCCGGTCTTTGTCTTCGGGACATTAACGTTGCTGAGAAATACAATCCACTCCCTCCTTACTAAATACACTGTTCTTCATCTGGGGTTTGTCTGATGTATCCTCATGGTTAGAATCAGATTACTCATTCTTGGCTACATACTACTAGGTAGGTGATAACTGTCCCTCTGATACTACAAAATTAGTAGTGATGCTGATTTTTATCATTTAGTTGATGATGTTTGATTTCTGTACTGACTTCTGAATTTTTCTCAAAACATCCTCTGCCTGTCTCTCAAAAGGATACATCGGATTGCTTTTAGTGCCTACCTAAATACTGCAGGATAATTTTCTCTTCCCAAGATCTCTAACTCAAAACCATTTATACCATATAAGGCAAAATTCACTTTTTTGCCACATAAAGTAATATTTATAGGTGTTAGGGATTAGGAAGTTAGTGTATTTAGAATGAAGCATTTGTTTTTTAACCTACTGCAGTAGCCAAGATTGCTTTTTTTTCCCTCTTGTAACAACTGTTGCCTGTAAAAACTTTTTCCAAGCATAAAAATATTGTTAACTTTTAGAGATATATGAGAAAAGTAAATATGCCTGTACAGTTCTTTCTGGAGATACTTCTGATCCCCTCTCTTTTTACTATGAGAAGGATCCAGGTGAGCATAAGCAGCAACTTGGGACATGAGAATATATAGGTGCCGAAAGGCAAAGCATCTTCCTAGATTCAGAGACTAGAGATCATTTTTACAAAACCTAAAAAGCATCCCAACAACCTCTTACTGATTGCCTTTATTTCAATCTGTGTGTTATTCCAGCAAAACTACTGTGTTCCCTAAAAAAATCCTAGGAAGTAGGAATGGGTGCACTATTCATTAAGGAGTAAGGGTCACAGTCCCAAACCCAGGATACTACTCACTGAGTTATTCTGATTCAGTCACAAGAAAACCATGAAAAATCTCTGCTTCTGTTCCACACTGCTTTGGATGGACTAGCCCATCAGAGGTCATCCTGTGTTATATAATCACAAGGTCCTAGTGATCAGTGAAACAGAGATTTGGGAAAGTCAGGGTCAGATGCAGGGAGAAATCTGAAGATGCTCCACGGCTGGCGTTGAAGAGGGAAGGGGGCCCTGAGCCAAGGATGCAGGTGCCCCTGGAAGCTGGAGCAAGTGAGACCATGGATTCTCTCCTGGAGCCGCCAGATGGAGCAAAGTCCTGCCAATCCCTTGATTTGACCCCATTTCAATAAGCCCAGTGAGATCCATTTCAGACTTCTGACCTCGAGAAATGTTAAAAAATAATAAATGTGTTTTTATAATCCAATGGATTTGTTGTAACTTCTTACAGCAGTAAAGGAAGCTACGCATTGCTATTACAAACATCATTTAAGATAAATCCTTAGGCAGTGTAGGTCATTTCTCTGGGATAAATTCCTAGAAAATTTTAAGGTATGTATTGTGAAATAGTGTCCAGAAAGTTTGTGCCAAAATAAAAATGCATGGATAATCAGTAAGAGGGTCTAGTCTCTGTTTCCCAATACTGAGAATTACCATTTAACTTTTCTAATAAACTGATAGTTTAAAAGCAATGCATTATCATTTTAATTAATTTTCTTGGTTTAGTGGTATGGATAAACATATTTATAAGCTATTAGTCATTTGCATTCTATAAGAAACATGTTTTTATATTTCGCCAATTATTCTACTAGAATATGTATCCTTTTCTTGAATTTATTCTATTAAAATTAGGAAATCTTGTTAGGTAAGTGGTAAATATATTTCTCAGTTTTTAAACACCACCTTTTAACTTTATATAATCCTTTAATGAGTAAAATTTAATTTTTATTATCTCAAATCTATATACTCTTGTAATTTCTTACATTGTTTACATACTTCTTGCTCCATAAGAAGTAAAACTTTATACTTAAATCTGTGTGTGTGTGTGTTAGTCACTCAATCATGTCCAACTCTGTGATCCCATGGACTGTAGCCCACCAGACTTCTTTCTCTATGGGATTCTCCAGGCAGGAATACTGGGTGGGTTGCCATTCCCTTCTCCAGGGGATCTTCCCAACCCAGGAATCGAACTTGCATTTCCTGCATTGTAGGCACATTCTTTCCTGTCTGAGCCACCAGGTAAGTCCCATGTAAATCTGTACTTTTACAGATTAGTTTACTCTTAAATTTTAACTTTAAATCTATCTGAAAAATTTCTAGTAAAAATGTGAGTTGCTGCTACTGTTGCTGCTAAGTCGCTTTAGTTGTGTCTGACTCTGTGTGACCCCAGGGATGGCAGCCCACCAGGCTCCCCCGTCCCTGGGATTCTCCAGGCAAGAACACTGGAGTGGGTTGCCATTTCCTTCTCCAATGCAGGAAAGTGAAAAGTGAAAGTGAAGTCTCTCAGTCGTGTCTGATTCCTAGCGACCCCACGGACTGCAGCCTACCAGGCTCCTCCGTCCATGGGATTTTCCAGGCACGAGTACTGGAGTGGGGTGCCATTGCCTTCTCCAAAAAATGTGAGTAGGAACATAATTTTTTATGTAGTTATAAGTTCTTATATGTATGGCTGTGCCAATGCCATTGGCGTCAATTATTGCAGCTTCTCAACTCTCTCTACTTCATTAACCTGATGCATCCTCGAAATCAGCTCAAGTTACTACCATTATCTGATTCATATCTATTGAGTCTAATCCTTTTGAACTGTGGTGCTGGAGAAGACTCTTGAGAGTCCCTTGGACTGCAAGGAGATTCAACCACTCCATCCTAAAGGAAATCAGTCCTGAATATTCATTGGAATGACTGATGCTGAAACTCCAGTATTTTGGCCACCTGATGTGAAGAACTGACTCATTTGAAAAGACCCTGATGCTGGGGAAGATTGAAGGCAAGAGGAGAAGGGAACGACAGAGGATGAGATGGTTGGATGATGTCACTGACTCAATGGTCCTCAGTTTGAGTGAACTCTCAGGAAAGTGAAAAGTGAAAGTGAAGTCTCTCAGTCGTGTCTGATTCCTAGCGACACCACGGACTGCAGCCTACCAGGCTCCTCCGTCCATGGGATTTGCCAGGCAAGAGTACTGGAGTGGGGTGCCATTGCCTTCTCCAAAAAATGTGAGTAGGAACATAATTTTTTATGTAGTTATAAGTTCTTATATGTATGGCTGTGCCAATGCCATTGGCGTCAATTATTGCAGCTTCTCAACTCTCTCTACTTCATTAACCTGATGCATCCTCGAAATCAGCTCAAGTTACTACCATTATCTGATTCATATCTATTGAGTCTAATCCTTTTGAACTGTGGTGCTGGAGAAGACTCTTGAGAGTCCCTTGGACTGCAAGGAGATTCAACCACTCCATCCTAAAGGAAATCAGTCCTGAATATTCATTGGAATGACTGATGCCGAAACTCCAGTATTTTGGCCACCTGATGTGAAGAACTGACTCATTTGAAAAGACCCTGATGCTGGGGAAGATTGAAGGCAAGAGGAGAAGGGAACGACAGAGGATGAGATGGTTGGATGATGTCACTGACTCAATGGTCCTCAGTTTGAGTGAACTCGGGAGTTAGTGATGGACAAGGAGGACTGGCGTGCTGCAGTCCATGGGGTCTCAAAGAGTCGAACACAACTGAGTGGCTGAAATGAACTGAACTGAGTCTAATGTGGATGGCACTTTGCTAACATATGTTTCCTATGTCAGTGCAAGAGGAAAAATAATTTGTCTTATACTACTTTGTGTCCCTAAAGATTAGCACAGTGACTTGCACAGAGTATAACCCTGTAATATTTGCTAAGTGAATTAATCACAAAACAAACCAGACTAAAGACTGTCTTGAAAAAAATGTGACTATTTGAAAATAAGTACATGGTAGAGGTATAATAAATTCAAGGAATTTTAAATATATTTCCATACTTGATATTTGCAATAACTCAAATAGCAAAATAAGTACTAATCCTAAAGTAACTGTTCTTGAAAAAAGACTGAGGTTTAGCAAGTGAATATAGATTGTAATATAGTATAATAAGTGAATACAGACTTTATTTTCTTGAGCTCCAAAATCACTGTGGACGGTGACTGCAGTCATGAAATTAAAAGATGTGTGCTCCTTGGAAGAAAAGCTATGACCAACCTGGACAGCATATTAAAAAGCAGAGACATTACTTTGTGTACAAAGGTCTATACAGTCAAAGCTATGGTTTTTCCAGTAGTCACATATGGATGTGAGAGCTGGACAATAAGAAAGGCTGGGCAATGAAGAAGAACTGAACTGTTTTGAATTGTGGTGCTGGAGAAGATTCTTGAGAGTCCCTTGGAATGCAAGGAGATCCAACCAGTCAATCCTAAAGGAAATCAGTCCTGAATATTCATTGGAAGGAGTGATGCTGAAACTGAAGCTACAACAGTTTGGCCACTTGATGCAAAGAGCCAACTCATTAGAAAAGACCCAGATGCTGGGAAAGATTGAAAGCAGGAGAAGGGGACAGAGAATGAGATAGTTGTATGGCATCACTGACTTGACAGACAGAGTTTGAGCAGGCTCAGGGAAATGGTAAACAACAGGGAAGTCTGGTGTGCTGCAGTCCATGAGGCTGCAAAGAGTTGGACACAACTGAGCAACTGAACAACATAGATTGTAAGCATCTCAGAATCGGAGGTTCATTACCAGCCTTGTCTAAGCACATTCACTGACAGGCAGATCACTGCATTCTAAGGAGCCCATGTGTACTTTAGAAAACTCTGACTTTTGAAAATGCTACCACTTCTCAGCCACTATGTGACCTTGGATATACCGCCAGGTTTAATCATACCCAGGAGTTACTGGTACATCTTCCCTCTGTGTTTTCATGAACTGTTTGCCAACAGGAAGAGGGGTTTAATTCATTCGCTAGCTTCACAGGGCTTAGGATAACGGATTTTAGTTATTTGAAATATGAAAAGAGAGAACTTGAGCATTTGCTTTTATTCTGATCTAAATGGCATTCTTATCATGCCAAAGATGTGTTATTTCACATTTCACTCCCAATATAAGAAGTCAAGGTTAAAGTTCCAGAGTTAGCACATGACCTCTGATTCTTCTGCTGCATCCGCACATGTACAGCCCTGCGGAGCTTTTGTCAAGGTTTGTGATCTGTAAAGGTTTGTGGCCTAAATGTCAAATAAACATGCTGGCAACTGGTTTTCAGTAGATTTATGCAGTCAATCATTCAGTGCCACTTATTAAGCTTCTTATTTCTTACAAACTTCTATAACTAAAAGTTAGCACTTTGAATGTAGCCTAAATATAGAGGATCTGTAAATCTTAAAGACATCTGTGGTAGCTTAAAATAATGCACAGTGAAAACATATTTTGTCCAGTGTAGGCTGAGATAAAACTAAAAAGAAAATGTCAGTATTGTCACATTAAAATATATCTGTGTAATCATTTGCTTAAGGCTCTTTGCAAACCAACATGTAATAATCCAAAGCATTTTCAGATAGTTTAATTATATTCCAAATGATGAGTATCATTCATAAACTCTCAAGGATCAATTCATGCTATATACCTGATTCAGTGTTAATCAATAAACTGTCTACTACAGGCTTAAAAAAATTCAATTTAATGGATCACGTTGAATTTTCAGAATTTCTAAAATAAAGTTACACTGGGAAACATAAGTGATATAATTTCCTTATCTCTTTTTTCATCATTTTTAAAATTTGTTATTTATTCATTTCCATTTGTCAGTGACATTGACAAAGTTCTAAATTGATGCTTCAGAGTTAGGGACTATTTTTAAATAATTTACCTTCCTATCTGAGTGTCTAATCAACAACTACCTCCTTTTAATCATTATGTGTGTGTATGGTTTTAGGGGGGGTATTATCACGCACATGTTTTGTTATGTTTCCTATTTTATGACCAATCTCTCTTCAATCTTAAGTGTCAGTCTATTTTAGATAAACATGAATTATTTCAATTTTTCCTGAAAATTTTATCATTATGTCCAAGGGGACACGCTTTTCACCCTCCTAAAAGTGTTTTTTCGTCTATAAAATACTGCCTCACTTATCTCTAGACCCTTGTTTATTCAACACACAGCACTGAGCACATAGACTCTCAAAATGAGAAGCGATACGAGATTGACCTACATGGTAAAGACGTCCAGTGTATCTCCAGCAGTTCTGGCCATCTCAAAGTAGGTTTGCAGGATGTTGACAGTTCCAGAAAGTGCTTCATGACCACAGCCACAGAACAGGGCAACCCCGGCGTAGAGCAGGATAGTAGCGATCAGAGAGGCGTAAGGAATGCCGCCCAGGCATTTAATACAGCACTCGAAACACCCTGCAGAAGACCAACAGAAAAAAAATTAGAGATTAATATTCCATGTTAATCTAATGAAACTTTTTCTCAAGCTTAAAGGAACATGGAACACACTATGTACTGCATTTATAGATGACATCAGGTCAACCACACAAATCCAGTCCTATGGTGTCCTGGAAAGTATACAAATCAAATTCCTTAACTAGCAACCATCCTCCACAGGCAAGAGAAGGCTTACCTCAGCTGGGAGTTTCCTCTTCTACAACAAAATTACAGAAGCCCTTCCTTCCCAAATCTGATTTCCTTTTTTTTTTGGCTGCACCACACGGTATGTGGGATCCTAGTTTCCCAGCCAGGGATTGAACTCACGCCCCTTGTGTTGGGAATGCAGAGTCTTAGCCACTGAACCACCAGGGAAGTCCCAGATTTCCTATAATAATTAATCTTCACTAGACAGGCAAGAATACATGGAAAAACTGTACAAAAAAGATCTTCACGACCAAGATAATCACAATGATGTGATCACTCACCTAGAGCCAGACATTTACACGCCCTCCCTCATGAGCCTCCATCCCACCCCTCTAGGTTGTCACAGAGCACTGGACTGGGGTTCCTGTGATGTACAGAAGCTCCCACTAGCCATCTATTTTACACATGTGTGTATGCTCGGTTGCTCAGTCATGTCTGACTCTCGGTGGCTCCATGGACTATCCTGCCAGGCTCTTCTGCCCAGAGAATTTTCTAGGCAACATTACTGGAGTGGGGCACCATTTCCTGCTCCAGCATTTACACATGTTAGTGTATGTATGTCAATGCGACTCTTGATTTGTCCCACCCTCTCCTGTACTGTCCTTTTTAAAGCAGCAGACCTCCACCTAAAAATCAGTAAGATAACTGACACAGAGACCCGTGGAACAGGCACTGCTCCACAGGAGAAATGAGGTCCCGGGATCCATCTCCTCACCTCTCAACCCCCAGCAAAGCTGCTCAGGACTGGAGAACACAGGAAACCCTGGAGAATGTAACAGTGTAGGTTTGGGGGCAGACATAAAATTAACTCTGCCAGGTAATGATGAGCAAGTCAAATGCTCAGGACTTCTGTTTTTCCATCTGTAAGCTGAGAAATGACAGTGAGCACCTTGCAAGTTTGTGGTCAGCAAAGCATATCACTCAGTGTCTGACACACAAGAGGAGATAACTATAGGTTTACTTTTTTCCCCTTTCTTCTGTCCTTTAGGGATCTTACCAGAGAGCTGAGTTCCTTACAAGAACCTTAAGTATCTTCCTAATTTTGTATGAAAACAAATACTTGGACATGGAGACCCTAGAAAGAACCATTTATTTTTATTAAAAAAAATCCCCCAAAAAGAAAAACAAAAAATTTGTTTAAAATGGCAGTCAGTCTGGGTAGCTCTGTAAATATTTCTAGAAGAGACAGTTAGCTTTAGGTGGGTAGGTTTGCCCCTGAGGGTATGGCCTCCATGGTTGGTGAACTATAGGCACACAATACTGTCAGTTGAATAAATAAACATCTGGCTATAATAATCTAGTGGTTCCTGGGATCTCAGAATTTTAGTCAGCTTGAGTTTTTACTACTGGAAGTCCATGGTGATGCCCCCGCTTCACACCCCACTGCAAAGGACAAGAGAAGCGGTGTGAAAGATGAAGGGAGACTAGACTGGCAAAGTGGAGAAGGGACCCTCCACCATGTGAAAGAAGAAACATTTGATTTCATGGTCATGAGTGACAGAGAGTAGAATGACTAACACCCCAGAGCCTGCTGGTTCCAAGCCCCAAAGGTCCAGGGATAACAAGGAGCATTCGAACCTTGCTCTTGAGCAGTTTACCGTGGGTTGAGGAGCTGCTGCTGGGCAAATGGAGTGCATACAGGAGATATAAAAGAAGAAAGTTCAGAAGAAAAATGAGAAAGTAGTCTTTTTTCATCTGCAAAATTAAAATACTTATGATAGCTACCTCCTAGAGTTGCAGGAATGAAGTGAGTTGATGTGTTTAAAGAACTTAGAACAGGATCTGCCACATAGTAAGCACGCAACACAAGTTACCATTATTACTACTGCTACGATTATCCTTAGCTTTTTATTGAACACCTACTATGTTCCAAGCATAGGTAAACATGTGTCATCCTTCTTCATTCTCACAGCCTCAAGAGACAGAGTTTATATTACCTCCACTTCACATTTAAGGAAACCATAGGTCAAGGAGATGGGAAAGACCTTTCTGAGGCCATGCCTCAGGGGACATGGATCCAGGACACAAAACAAAGTCGAGGGCTTAGCAAACATTTCTTTTCAGCTTTTTTTATTATTATTATTGTGTACTTTCAGCTGTGCTAGGTCTCCGGTGCTGCGTGCTTGATTTCTCTAGTTGTGGTGAGCAGGGGCTTCTCTCTAGTTGCAGGCTTTTCTAGTCTCCAGGCATCTCCTCTTGTTGCCCAGCACAGGCTGGGCAGAGGGGCTCAGCAGCCTCAGCTCATGGGTTCTAGAACGTGGGCTCAGTGGTTGTGGCACACAGGCTTATTTGCTCCTTGGCATGTGGGATCTTCCCGGACCAGGGATCAAACCTCTGTCCCCTGCATTGGCAGGCAGATTCTTAGCCACTGGACCCCCATAGGGAAGTCCCAGCAAACATTTTTTAAAGGGTCAGATTTTTCTTAAGGGCCCAATAACAAATCTGGGGGCTCTGCAGACCATAAAGTCTTTGCTGCAACTATTCAACTCTTTCACTGCAGTGGAAAAGCCTTCACAGGCAACATGTAAACAAATGGGCACGGCTGTGTTCCAATAAAACTTTATTTTCAAAACCAGGCAGCTGGTCAGTAGTTTGCCAGCCCCTCTAAACCACTGCCTTACAGTCTCAAAAGACACTTTCAGCTGAACCTCATAGCCAGAGCTGTTAAGACTGACATAGGGCACAGAATGTGGGCTAAGGCATGGCCTTAGAGAACCAATTCTTCTGCTCACTTGGCAGCCCCTACCTCATGGTCAAATACCACACCTCTCCTCCCAGAGCGTGCACGTTGTTGTGCATGCAAAGCAGCAGTGAGTGAGGTGGTAGGAGAGCCAACCAGTGATGGAGGAGCTTTGTTTGATTTCTAAGTATGTTTGAATTATTAAGTGTCAGGCTCATTAAGTGAAGGGTGCTATTATAATTCTATTGCTAGAGACAAAATTGCTATTTAAATTGAGTTTCGCCAATTTAGCTAATTTACTAAGTGGGCATTGCCCCGTCTTAATTATTATCCTCAGATCACAGATTATTCATGAGGACGATGCAGTGTTGGTGCATCAAGTCTATATCCTTGAGTGCACCCCCGTCGGAGCTTTAAGCACCCTGGAGGGTGTTTCTTCCTGTTGTGGATGGGTAGCCAGACTCGCTCCTCCAGTGGTGCCCAAATATCTGCTTACTCATAAAGATAAGGAGTCCCAAAATTGTCACAATGAAGATCTGCTGATTCTCCCTACCCCCCGACAGAAACACACAGAGGATGGAACAGGTGTTTCTCTCCCTGGCTGGGTTTCTCTCCCTCTGTCCTGCATCTGTTCCTGAGTAGCCATGAGGCCTCTGATGGGTCACTGCACCTCCCGGCCTCAGTTTCCTCCCCTGCACCTGCCAGACAAGTTCAGAGTTGGCTGCAGAGGGCAATGGAGGTGCCCTGAGCTTGCCCCACCCTCTTTATGTAGCTTTCTTCAAAGCTGCACTCTGGAACGCTCCCTGGCTGCGCCCTAGCCCCAGCTCTGCCTCAGAGGCATAGGCATTCTGTTTTCTGTAAAATGGTGGCCCACAGCCTTATCATTCTTTGGTTTCTTAAAAAAAAAACAACAACAACTCTTTGCTTTCATGGATTAATTCTGTGTGTAGAGTCAAGATGCAGATTTTGTTGACTGTTCTCTACCTCTGGAAGGACAGATTAGCAGCTTTGCAATATTTTCAGACAGTTGCGGAACTATTTAGCTCTTATTTGCAAAAATACTTAGAAAACAGAAACATGCTTCCTTAAAGTTGCTTCCCCCCCCCCCCTTTGAGGAAAAATTCCTGCTAACCTTCTAAAGGCTGTCTGCTTGGCCTTTTATTAGTTTTATTTAGAGGTGTGACACTATCGCCATTTAAGGATGTAGCTGATAGAGAATGCTGTTCTCTGAATGCTCTGCTGAGTAAATGTCATTCCTAATTATTATTTATCTGCAGGACTTTTGAGTTACAATGTCTCATTCTACCAAAAAATCTGATTTTCGACATTTTTAGAGAAACCATTTTTCTCCCATGAAGCTAGTATGCTGTGCACAATTTGACAAGTTTTAAGACATAATGTAGCCACTGGAGCTCTAAGCAAAATAAGTTGGTGAAGAAGGATGACTTCCCCCATCTGCAATGTCCATCACTGCCTCACTATGAAGACCTTCATTTCACTGTCAAGTAGGTAGGACATGATAAAGCGCTGACTTCTCAACCAGCATACATTAGCTTCCACTCCTTAATACAGTCTCCCAAACCTTGACCTGATATTCAAATGGCTGCTATCCAAAGGCGCAAGTGCCTTTAGAACCTGGTTCTCAACCTAGACTTATCCACGCAGTTGCCCTCTGAGCACATGTCAGACCTTGGTGACTTAGCATGAAAGAAGGGAGAGAGAGCGGGTGTGGTCCAGCCTTCTGTGACGGCTCAGCAGGATCAGGACACGCCCAAGAGACATGCAGGTTCCTCCTGGCATCAGAGTCAAGACCATCTCCTCTGCTGGTTTTAAATTTTGATCCATAATGCATGGGAGAAGAGACCTTGGCTGCAACTCGTAGATCCTGGCTCTTGCAAGTGGCGAACAAACTCATCAGAAGAGGCAACGGCACGAGGAGCCACAGCCGCCCGTGCACACGGCTGCTCCCTCCAATCAGAGGGCCCCCGTGCTGCAGCACAGTCCCTGCACAGAAACTCTGCTGGCTTGTCTCGACTGCTGCTCAGCCGTCCACCCGACAGTGCACGCCCGCTCCAGTGCTCTTTCTATTAATTATTGGAGCTCCATGAGATTAAACTCCCCATCTCAGAAGGCCAGTGTGCCAGCAGCTAGGTCCACATCCGGCCAACAGTGGACTGGCTTAGTGCTGCACAGCACTTTCACTTCACAAGCCACTTTCTGTTTGTTTTTTTTAAGTCAGAATTAATATCAGAGCCAGACAGTTAAAGCTGTTTTGGCAAAACATCACACTTTATTTGCCTATTTGCAGATGATGTTAAAATTAACTTATCACACATACAATAATGAAACTAAGAATAAAAGCAATGGCAGGATAACTAACATTTATCGAGTCCTGATGCTTGTGAGTAGTGCTGAGCAGACACTTCACATCCACTACCACCTTTAGTACTCATTTGTATCTGAATGTGTAGGAATTCTCCAGGCAAGAATACTCGAGTGGGCAGCCATTCCCTTCTCCAGGGGATCTTTCTGACCCAGGGATCAAACCCAGGTCTCCTGCATTGCAGGTGGATTCTTTACCATCTAAGCACCCAGAAAAGCCCTGACATCACTAGTGCCCCTCCAGAAATGAGAAAGAAAGCTTAGCACAGGGTCAGACAGCCTGGAAGTCAAAAGCAACACTCAGATCCAGGACTTCCCTGGTGGCTCAGACAGTAAAGCATCTGCCTACAACGCAAGAGACCCAGTTTCAATTCCTGGGTGGGGAAGATCCCCTGGAGAAGGAAATGGCAACCCACTTCAGTATTCTTGCCTGGAAAATCCCATGGACAGAGGGGCCTGGTGGGCTACAGTCCATGAGGTTGCAAACAGCTGGACACAATTGAGCAACTTCATTTTCTTTCACTGTGAGTCCAGTGTGCACGCTTAGGTCTGGAGAACTGCGGATACTGCCAAGCACCGAGTCTTGACATGTGTGTAAGCATTCACTCACTATATGACAAGGGCTGTGACGGGCTGGGGGCCCCTGCCCCTAAGGGTTTGTGTTCAGTGGGCCTGAGGACTGGTGAACTAGTAGGGGCAGCCCAGAGGATCCTGGCTGTGACCTGCTTCGAGGGCAACTCCCAGGGCATCTTGGAGCAGAGGTGAATCAGCCCTGATCTAAGAGATCTTCCTGGGGAAGGATGGTGGGGGTGGGGGCTGTCTCTTATACACATCTAGATGTGTATAAGAGACAGCAGCAGCCTCAGCTCATGGGTTCTAGAACGTGGGCTCAGTGGTTGTGGCACACAGGCTTATTTGCTCCTTGGCATGTGGGATCTTCCCGGACCAGGGATCAAACCTCTGTCCCCTGCATTGGCAGGCAGATTCTTAGCCACTGGACCCCCATAGGGAAGTCCCAGCAAACATTTTTTAAAGGGTCAGATTTTTCTTAAAGGGCCCAATAACAAATCTGGGGGCTCTGCAGACCATAAAGTCTTTGCTGCAACTATTCAACTCTTTCACTGCAGTGGAAAAGCCTTCACAGGCAACATGTAAACAAATGGGCACGGCTGTGTTCCAATAAAACTTTATTTTCAAAACCAGGCAGCTGGTCAGTAGTTTGCCAGCCCCTCTAAACCACTGCCTTACAGTCTCAAAAGACACTTTCAGCTGAACCTCATAGCCAGAGCTGTTAAGACTGACATAGGGCACAGAATGTGGGCTAAGGCATGGCCTTAGAGAACCAATTCTTCTGCTCACTTGGCAGCCCCTACCTCATGGTCAAATACCACACCTCTCCTCCCAGAGCGTGCACGTTGTTGTGCATGCAAAGCAGCAGTGAGTGAGGTGGTAGGAGAGCCAACCAGTGATGGAGGAGCTTTGTTTGATTTCTAAGTATGTTTGAATTATTAAGTGTCAGGCTCATTAAGTGAAGGGTGCTATTATAATTCTATTGCTAGAGACAAAATTGCTATTTAAATTGAGTTTCGCCAATTTAGCTAATTTACTAAGTGGGCATTGCCCCGTCTTAATTATTATCCTCAGATCACAGATTATTCATGAGGACGATGCAGTGTTGGTGCATCAAGTCTATATCCTTGAGTGCACCCCCGTCGGAGCTTTAAGCACCCTGGAGGGTGTTTCTTCCTGTTGTGGATGGGTAGCCAGACTCGCTCCTCCAGTGGTGCCCAAATATCTGCTTACTCATAAAGATAAGGAGTCCCAAAATTGTCACAATGAAGATCTGCTGATTCTCCCTACCCCCCGACAGAAACACACAGAGGATGGAACAGGTGTTTCTCTCCCTGGCTGGGTTTCTCTCCCTCTGTCCTGCATCTGTTCCTGAGTAGCCATGAGGCCTCTGATGGGTCACTGCACCTCCCGGCCTCAGTTTCCTCCCCTGCACCTGCCAGACAAGTTCAGAGTTGGCTGCAGAGGGCAATGGAGGTGCCCTGAGCTTGCCCCACCCTCTTTATTGTAGCTTTCTTCAAAGCTGCACTCTGGAACGCTCCCTGGCTGCGCCCTAGCCCCAGCTCTGCCTCAGAGGCATAGGCATTCTGTTTTCTGTAAAATGGTGGCCCACAGCCTTATCATTCTTTGGTTTCTTAAAAAAAAAACAACAACAACTCTTTGCTTTCATGGATTAATTCTGTGTGTAGAGTCAAGATGCAGATTTTGTTGACTGTTCTCTACCTCTGGAAGGACAGATTAGCAGCTTTGCAATATTTTCAGACAGTTGCGGAACTATTTAGCTCTTATTTGCAAAAATACTTAGAAAACAGAAACATGCTTCCTTAAAGTTGCTTCCCCCCCCCCCTGGTGAATCAGCCCTGATCTAAGAGATCTTCCTGGGGAAGGATGGTGGGGGTGGGGGTGGCGAGGGGAGCTGGGAATCATTCTAAGGGATTCCCAGGTTCTATCCCATTTCTACTAAGTGGAAAGTAAAGCATGTGACCTAGCCCCTGCCCCAGTTCATGGCTATT
Organism: Madoqua kirkii; assembly: GCA_006408675.1. Taxonomy (NCBI): domain Eukaryota; kingdom Metazoa; phylum Chordata; class Mammalia; order Artiodactyla; family Bovidae; genus Madoqua; species Madoqua kirkii. The sequence continues at coordinate 14,785 of SJYC01109153.1, forward strand.
GCCACCCTACAGCTGGCACCCACTGGCCCCCTTCCTAGGCGTCTCTCAACCTCAGAGATATCCCACACCGAGGTGAGACAAGCTGCAAGTGTGATCACTGATCAACATGCAAAGGAACAACAGAAAGACCGAGGAAACCTAATGTCATTCATTGACTTCGGTCACACTGAGCGAAGAGAAGGCTGCAGAGCAGGTGAGGTCTGTGAGTCAGCATCATCAAAGATGACACCAGAAAGACCTCTGGAAGTGTGGGTGCCCACCAAAGCACACTCATGCATTCTCCCCTGCGATCACCCCATGTCTGCACTCCAGCCGCCCCACTTCATTCCTGCCTCATAAACCTGCACGTTGAAGAAAATCCAAGAAGGAACTGCAAAGGTTGGCAACTGCCTGGAAGCTGGACAAGTGGAGGGCTGACCCCAGCACAGCTGGAAGACCAGTGCACACAGGTGCTCCTCCAGTGCGGCCCTTCCTCCAGAACAGAGGCCAGCAAGGTCCCTTTCTGTCCACATGCATTGCTCATCAAGAAGATCAAATAAAGAGGGAATGGATTAGACTACAGCTGCCTTGTTTTTGAAGGTGGACAAATGAGCAGATTGCTTCCCCAGCTGAATGCGACATCCATATTAAAATATAATGCAGTGCTGAATTTATTTATGCTGACTCTTCAGTCTCAAGATAATGACAAATTTACCAGAACAGGGAGAAGTGACCTACAGCAGTGCCTGTCAAGCTCTGCCTGCACATCAGACTCACCGGGGAGGCCCAGCTGGCACACACACTGAAATCATTATTGCTGGGGTGGGGCCAGGTGTCAGCACTTGTGCAGCCCCAGGAGATGCCAACATGTAGCCAAGGTTGGGAATCATCCTACAGGCTAAGAGTCCACACTTCAACGAGGAAGCTGCTAGTAGATGGAACCTGGTTTCTGTGGCAACGTGCAACTCAGCTCCTCTGCCTCCCTATCCCTGCCCTGTTTCAGGTGACAGGGCCTCAAGCGGCAGGGCATCTTTCTTGTTTAGTGATTGGAGCATTGGGTGGGGGCCATGATATAATCTTGCCAGTAAACACCTGCTGGAGAAACCGTTTCTTTGTGAAGAGTGTGGGCTCACATGGAGTATGTGGAGGAGTGGTTAGGACACAATGCTGGGGGCAGGGGGGAGGTTTCTGTAAGAACTGCCGTCTGTAGTTAGTCTGAGGAGGCAGCAGTGACACTAGAATGTTCTGGTTCTCTTTCTTGGGTTTGGTCCCTGGAGAACCATATCAGAGCTCTTATTTAAAACAACAGAAGGAAATTGTTGTTTATTTTTAAACACTAGGCATGTGCAATGTTTGTATGTTTATAAGAAACAATCAGAAAGGGTATACAATTTACTTTTGATGTTGGTCACTTCTGGAGACTGGATTTTGGGAAACAGTGAAAGGGACGAGAGCTTTTCACTTTACACTTGTCTATAAGGTTTGAGTTATTTAAAACAAAGAGCATATAAATACTGGCTCTTTGAGCCAAAGAAGTCAGTTCCACACCAGACCTAAAAACCCCAACATCTAATTGCAAGAGCATCAGCGAGTTATGTGCATTTTTGCTAAGGACTTCATAAGGAGGCCCAGGATTGGGTCACACCAACTGGGAGCTTTCTGTCACCTTCCCTCTCTGGCTCTCTGCACATCTGCCCATGCAGCAGCCACCCTGCACCCGTTCCTTCTCCTCCCCCTCTCCAATCCAGCTCATCCCACCTTTTCCAACTTCCACATCTGCTCCCGCCCCCAGTCTCACCTCTCCACGTCCTCTGTCCTCCTCTGTCCTTGCTGTGTGCATGCATGTGGCTGTGTGTGCAAGTGTGATCTGAAAGATCACATACTAGCTGTGCAGCTTCCACCACCTCCATCAAAGCCCTTCAGCCTACTGTTTCTGTCCAAAAGCACTGATCACCATCTAAAGTCGTCTTAATTTGTTTATTGCATCCATGCCTACCTCCCCACTAAAGTATCCTGAGGTCAGGGCTCTTGTTCACTGCTGTATCCCTAGCCCCAGGAGCAACTCCTGGCATGCAGAATGCTGTCGAAGGTATTTATTGAATATATGAGTGAATGAAGAATGAGTGAACGAATGATATTGTTCTGATCCACAATAAAGAAAGAGAAAGAAAAGGCAAGGCAGGAAGGAAATGATGGAAAGATAGGTTCCCTGGAGGAAGGTTTCTGGAGCTGTTTCTGGGGCTAGCTGGGAATTGTCTTCTGGATTTTTCGGCTGCATCTACTGGAACCAAACTCTGGCCACTTTACCACTTACAAGCCATTGCACTAGAAACTTCACAGTTTTCATTTATAACCCTTGCCACCACCCCATGAGATGGTATTAGCTGCTTCACAGACCAGGAAACAGGCTCAGAAATGTTTTGTCACTTCACTAGTCCAATAGCCATTAAGTGACAGAAATGGGATTAAAACTCTAGTCAGTCTGATCCCAAAGCACTTTCCACAAAACCACACCATCTCATAAACTAACCAAATCTCACTTCATTTGCCATGGCCTTAGTACACTTGGGTAGGTGAGAAGGGAAGCTTGAAGCCTCAAGACACCGAGTTTGGAGTTCTTTTATTGTTGGGAGATGGCAGTATCAAGCCGGGCCGGTGGGGCGGCTCTGGTGTCTGTGATGTTTTTGCTGCCCCACTGCAGGTGGCATGGGGCTTTGGCTAGCAACAGTGCTGAGTTGAGCCAAGCCATCCGCACTCTCCCCAGATCCCCTTTGGGCTGCACATGCATCTGGAAGATGGCTTTCCAGGACAGGGCTCTGCTCTGGGGAGTCGTGGCTGAAAGCATCCATGCCTGCTCAGTCATTCAGTGGTGTCCGACTCTTTGAGACCCCATGGACTGTAGCCCACTAGGCCCCTCTGTCTACAGTAGCCTCGAGGCAAGAATACTGGAGTGGATTGCTGTCCTGCCTTCAGGGAATCTTCTTGACCCAGGAATTGAACCTGCAGCTCCTGTTCCTGCATTGCAGGCAGATTCTTTACCTCTGAGCTACTGGGGAAGCCCCATGTAAGGCTTAATCCTGAGATCAAGGACGTCAGTAGCACAGTGACCCCCAAATAGGCCAACCAGCCAAAGCTGTTTTATCTTTCTCAGGAGAGAAATGACCTCCATGAATCTACTTTTCCAAGCTTGTAGGCTCCCTCCCTATGCCATGGCTGTGCAGGGATGCTCATGAAAGAGACCTGAAATTAAATGATACTTTCTCCCTTGTTGTACTAGCCCTTATTTATATAGCTAATTTGTTGCAAGTGTGCAAAGCAAAACAGAAATGCAAACTTTGATGAACTGAGAGCAGAAGAAAAGAGACCAAGAGAAATGGTTGTTCAACAAATTAGGAAGAGAAGCTCACCCGTTCAGTGCTTCCCACTGACACTGGGAGGGTGAGGAAGATGTAGATTTAAGAGAGGAACAACACTTCTCGAAATTAATAATTCAAGGCAAAATCACAAAACTTAATTGCTCCCTGTCAGCCACAGCTCATCCCTGTCTTCCGTTATTTTGCACAAATTGATTTGGCAGCATTAAACAGTCACCACATTCATTTTTTAAAGGACTTTCTTGTTATCTATAGCCTGTTAATATGTTCATCCTTCAACCCCTTAAGTAATTCTGGGCAGATTTTTCCTCATTTGGAGTGAATGAAGCTCTCTTTTGACAGGAGGATGGAAATCGTCCAAGCTGAAATGTCATCCCAGAGGAGACACATCACCCGGAGAGGCTCTGAGGCCCCCTCAAGCCCAGGCAGAGCCCCAGACGGAAGTGCATAAGGAGTGGAGGATGGCCTGAGTGTCTTCTGAACCTGGGCTTTCTCTACCACCCATGTGGGCTGTGTAAATGTCTATTAATTAAATTTCAGGGAGATGAAACTTGTTTTTTTGGCAGTCACATTAGCTCCACATGCTTGACATACACGTGTGGCTAGTGGCACCAGGCATGCATCAGGGCTGAGTTGCTGCAGTCGTGGCTGACTCTTCGCAACCCTATGAACTATAGCCTGCCAAGGTCCTCTGTCCATGGAATTTTCTAAGCGAGAACACTGCTGCGGGTGGCTATGCCCTCCTCCAAGGTATCTTCCCAACCCAGGGATCAAACCCGTGTCTCTTATGTTTCCCGAATTGGCAGGTGGGTTCTTTACCACTAGCACCACCTGGGAAGCCCAGTGGCCGCCATAGTGGTAGCACAAAGCAGGATTTCTGTTATCTCAGAAGGATTTATTGGACAAGGCAGGTTCAAAGCTTTCAGATTCTGATAGGCCTCTTACTGTCTTATCTCATCCTACAATCAGATAAACTATTAACAGCTGTCCTGCCTATAATTGACCACAATCCACTTTGTGGAAAATCCAGATGTGAAAAGTTAGGGGCTCTGCTTCTGTTTTCACTCATGTGGGATGATGTAGTTGGTGTCAAGCAGCAAGGAATGGGGTATGTTTATCATGTGGCCAGGGATGGATGAATCAGAGCAAGGGAGATGTGGGGCCTTGGCTTATGAACGTCTCCTGCACAGAGCTTGGGAGCATCTTTCACCCCCACTGGGCCTCAGTGCCATTTGCCCACACGTTACAGGGGCCTCCGAGCCCGTGGGGTCTCTCTGCATAGACACCCGGTTGGCTTCCTTTTCAGGGCAGAGCACAGAGGAACCTCCCTCTACAGGGGCCAGCTTTGGACACAGGTTGACTTCAAGCACTCCATCTGCTCTTCCCTGGGCACAAAGATAAAAGGAACACACAGAGCCACCTCATCCTACATATCTGGCCTTTAGCCTATCTCCAGGCAAGCCTTGGCATAATTAATAGTGCAGTTATCTGCCAATTATTGCTCTATTCAAGCGGGACTAGAAGTACCAGGGGCATAGAGTGAGCATCCTGTGCACGATTAGCAACTTTCAGCCTCAATTACTTGTGTAGCATTTAACCTGATAACACTAGATGCGCACTGTTGGGCTCTGATGCTGCTTTCTTCTATCTACCCACTCTTGTATAGCTATTCTCTGTGAAGTTGTCATGGTTTGTTGACAAATGGCATTGGGTTCTTTTTTCCTAGTTTCTTACACTTTTCAATAGTTCAGATGTATCTGGGACTCTCTGCTTCTTTTAAAACTTTCTCTCTTGTGGCTTCCTTGACACTGTCCTTTCCATGATTTCTTGGCCTCCCTTGTAGGCTGGGCCATGCTTCAGTCACTCACTGGTTTTGTCTGCAGCCCAGCAAAGCTGCTCTAAGTTGAATGTGCTGTCAGCAGCATCCACTGATGGGGAGAAGAAGCTGCGCTCTGGTGGAAGGAAGGCTGGGGGGCCTGACTGACTCCACGCACACAGGAAAGCATTTGGGGCTGGGGGTGGGTGGGCAGAGCAAAGGCAGACCTGCTTCACGCAGGTGCACAGTGGGTGTCCTCGCTCAGGGTCACTGGTTGCAAGAATTAGTTGTTGCTGTTGTTGTTGTTGTTGTTTCACCATAGGATGCAGAAAGTGGACTCTAGTCCTCTACAAGATGACACAGAGAGGGGATGGCAAAATCAGCTGGCTTATTTGCTGGTGAACTGAAGTTGCTGCTAGTACTCGTTTGGCCTTGGGATAGGCCAGTCAGCAAGGTGGCCCCAAGTCTGCAACAGGGAAAGTTTGGCTGGGAAGACCTGGGGAAACCCCAGGTCGACAGTATCATATTCCTGTGTCTCTGCTTCTTCCCCTACACTTACACCCTCTCCACCACACCCATTGGTAAAAGTCAAGAATCTCTGAATTCCGCATCCACTGAGTTCTGCTGGACACACCATCTCATTGTCCAACCCTAACTAAAGAATTTTTCCTACATATTCTATCTCTGATCATATAGGATTGCACTTCTATAATTATCTTTGATTGATTCCTTTGCCTCTTGAACCCCACACTCAGCTGGTTGCCAACCAACTTCTTCCAGTTCTATTAAGTGTGTTTCTGAGATGCTTTTCACTGCCTTTGAGCAGTGGTTCTTAAAGCTTGCCTAGACCAGAAGCATCAGTACCACCTGGGAATGCCTCTGAAATGCAAATCCTCAGGTAACACCATGAGAATCAGCCACTCTACAGAAAGTCCCAAACCTGTCTAAGATGCCTTCCACAACTGGTCTAAGCTTGAGTTTGGGAATTACCACATCACTCACAATTCAACCTCCTGACTGCGACTTCCAAGGCTCTAGATGGCCTGGTCCCTCCCTACTTCTCCAAACTCATCTGAAGTCACTCTGCCCCCTCCTGACTCTCCACCCACAACAGCCTTCCTTCAAGTCTAGAAAGACCCAGGGTCCCCTGCCCCAAACCTTTGCAAGTTCCTCTGCCTCCAATGTTCTTATGCTGTGCCCTTTTTTCTACTTTTCACATGGAATCTGTTAGTCTTTTCATTCTCAGGCTAAATGTCATAGGGATTTGACATTGGTCTCCCTACCTAAAGTGCCTACTTTGCCTGTGCACGCTCCTTTACTGCCTCCCTACCTCTGCTCCTTGTTTTATATCACAATTTACAATTGTTTTACTGTTTACTGGTCTTTATTTTTTTTAACTTAGAGCTAGGAACATTCATCCTTGTGTTTCTTCTTTTGTTCACCCTGTATTTTCAGCATAGAGTCTGAAAGACAATAAAAGCTCAATAACTAACCAGTTGTAGAATGAATACACCCAACGAGACATTGTCTCTGTTTACAGAACTACAAGCCTTGGAGGCCTCGGTTTGTTTATCTTCAAATGATCTTCATGAGCCCCTCTGGCTCTCCATTATGGAATGATTGGTGAAATATGATATAACATGAAGCACCAAGCCTTATTTGCTCTGATTAAATCCTAGTTCCTCCTGCTTTGGTCACCCTTTGAGCCAGGTCACTGTTCCCAATTGTCAGACTCACACAGCAGCTAGATTCATCTTCCTCAGTCATCATTTTTACCATGCCCTCTTTGGACTTGGCCATGAAAACTCACAGAAGATTAATGTAGACCATTTCCATTCTAAGGCTCATGTGATTAGAAAAAAATGTGTATTTGTTAACAGTAATGAAATTAAAAGATGCTTGCTCCTTGGAAGAAAGGTTATGACCAACCTAGACAGCATATTCAAAAGCAGAGACATTACTTTGCCGACTAAGGTCCGTCTAGCCAAGGCTATGGTTTTTCCAGTAGTCATGTATGGATGTGAGAACTGGACTGTGAAGAAGGCAGAGCACTGAAGAACTGATGCTTTTGAACTGTGGTGTTGGAGAAGACTCTTGAGAGTCCCTTGGACTGCAAGGAGATCCAACCAATCCGTTCTGAAGGAGATCAGCCCTGGGATTTCTTTGGAAGGAATGATGCTAAAGCTGAAACTCCGGTACTTTGGCCACCTCATGTGAAGAGTTGACTCATTGGAAAAGACTCTGATGCTGGGGGGGATTGGGGACAGGAAGAGAAAGGGACGACTGAGGATGAGATGGCTGGATGACATCACTGACTTGATGAACATGAATCTGAGTAAACTCCGGGAGTTGGTGATGGACAGGAAGGCCTGGCATGCTGTGATTCATGGGATCGCAAAGAGTCGGACACGACTGAGCGACTGCACTGAACTGAACTGAACTGAAACTGAATGCCAAAGCTTATATGGCAGTTCAAAAAAAGTAGAAGATGAATGGTTCATCTTGTAGACACTCATTCTAAGTAAGAAAAGTGCTCTTGTGTGTGCAGTGACAGTGTCCTTTTAATATCAAGAATGGAGCAGGGCACTAGGATGAGATCTGCATGTGGCATGTGTGGGGCTATGAGATGTGTGACCTCCCTGAGGTTCCAAATCAGGGCCTGAGTCCATAGCCCTGTCCAAGATCCCCTTGGCCCCTATGGACTTTCAGTGCATCCCATGTGGCTCTCAGATAGAGACTGCCTTTGCCAAGGTCAGCTCTAAGCAACCAACCCAGAGACCAGAGATGAGGATACTCTACAGAGGCGTGAAGACCATGGTGTGGGCACACGGTTATGCTTACAAAGCTCCTTCAGGAACTTCATCGATTGTCTTTGGGGAAGTGTAAGACCTAAACCAGGCCTGCTGGCAGGGGACACCTCCTTCTCAGGGAAACAGAACTTGCTAAATCCATGAAGAATAACAATAACAACCACAGATAACATCTTTGGAGGACTTACTTTATCAGTTTGCACTTTACATGAATGATCTGTTTTAATCCTTCCAACACAACCCTATAAAACAGGTGCTACTACTGCCTTGCTCTGTAGATGAAGAAGCTGAGGGACTGAGGTCCCCATGAGTCATACAGACAGTCAGTGGCAGGGCTGGGATTCTGCCTACAGAGGCCTTAACCATGACCCACCCTTGCAGCTTTCCCACTCCCTCTCATGAGGTGGATCTGCACGTGCCCAGTTATAGGAAAGGAAGCCGAGGCTCTACCAGGGCTGTCTGCTGCACCAGGGCCTCATCTCCTACTATAAGGTCAGGCTTTTCCCCTCTTTGCCATATGTTAAGCTTTTTGGCCTTCCGTAAAAAGAACAGATGGATGAGGGGCAGAGGAAAGTAGTAAGAAAAAAGATATCATAGAGCAAAAATACTCTAAAAATTGAAAAGAGGGAAGTCTAGTGTTATAGGTCATCAAATTACTAAAAAAAAAAAAAAAAAAACAGTCTAATATAGAATTAAGAGTGACTTGTTAAGACTGAAGCCTTCCCAGAAGGCTTGGGAGGGAGTCAAGTGCCTGCACGTCGACTCTCATTTTCAGTTCCAGGGGTTCCTAGAGGAAGCAGTTACTTGCAAGGTCCAAAACTGAGGCATTCAACTTGGCCTTCAACAATATGTCTACCTACCCATATGCCAGGCCAAAGAGAAGATCAGAATCCTCCAAACTGATGAAAAGAAAAAAAGAGTTCAGAAAAGACGGTTTTGTTAATTATTCAGTTTTCAGCCCTCTCCCGAGAGAAGTATCTCCACTCTGCTGTAATGGCAGAGAGGAGGCTCTTCATTTATTGGGCAGGATGGAGTTGCTGATAAGAAGCCTCAGTCCCTTCTAATGAACTTCAGTGTGATTGAATGGAGTTGAAGAGATGAAGCAGATGTTCGATGAGAATCCAAATTGCTATTCAAGAGGCAGCTGAGAAATCAGCAAGATTTTCATGTCCTTGCACTCAATATGCCAGGAAATTTGGAAAACTCAGCAGTGGCCACAGGACTGGAAAAGGTGTTTTCATTCTAATCCCAAAGAAAGGCAATGTCAAAGAATGTCCAAACTACTGCACAATTTCATTCATCTCACACCCTAGCAAAGTAATGTTCAAAATTCTCCAAGCCAGGCTTTAGCAACATGTGAACCGTGAACTCCCAGATGTTCAAACTGGTTTTACAAAAGGCAGAGGAACCAGAGATCAAATTGCCAACATCCTCTGGATCATGGAAAAAGCAAGAGAGTTCCAGAAAAACATCTATTTCTGCTTTATTGACTATGCCAAAGCCTTTGACTGTGTGGATCACAATAAACTGTGGAAAATTCTGAAAGAGATGGGCATACCAGACCACCTGACCTGCCTCTTGAGAAATCTGTACACAGGTCAGGAAGCAACAGTTAGAACTGGACATGGAACAACAGACTGGTTCCAAATAGGAAAAGGAGTACGTCAAGGCTGTATATTGTCACCCTGCTTATTTAACTTATATGCAGAGTACATCATGAGAAATGCTGGACTGGAAGAAACATAAGCTGGAATCAAGATTGCCGGGAGAAATATCAATAACCTCAGATATGTAGATTATGCCACCCTTATGGCAGAAAGTGAAGAGGAACCAAAAAGCCTCCGGATGAAAATGAAAGAGGCTTAAAGCTCAACATTCAGAAAATGAAGATTGTGGCATGTCTTCCCATCACTTCCTGGCAAATAGATGAGGAAACAGTGTCAGACTTTATTTTTGGGGGCTCCAAAATCACTACAGATGGTAATTGCAGCCATGAAATTAAAAGACGCTTACTCCTTGGAAGGAAAGTTATGACCAACCTAGATAGCATATTCAAAAGCAGAGACATTACTTTGCCAAAAAGGTCCATCTAGTCAAGGCTATGGTTATTCCAGTGGTCACGTATGGATGTGAGAGTTGGACTGTGAAGAAAGCTGAGCACCGAAAAATTCATGCTTTTGAACCATGGTGTTGGAGAAGACTCTTGAGAGTCCCTTGGACTGCAAGGAGATCCAACCAGTCCATCCCAAAGGAAATCAGTCTTGGATGTTCATTGGAAGGACTGATGCTAAAGCTGAAACTCCAATACTTTGGCTACCTGATGTGAAGAGCTGACTCATTGGAAAAGATCCAGTGATGCTGGGAGGGATTCGGGGCAGGAGGAGAAGGGGACAACAGAGGATGAGATGGCTGGATGGCTTCACGGACTCGATGGGCGTGAGTCTGAGTGAACTCCGGAAGTTGGTGATGGACAGGGAGGCTGGCGTGCTGCGATTCATGGGGTCTCAAAGAGTCGGACACGACTGAGTGCCTGAACTGAACTGAACTGATACATGCATATCATTCTGTCTTGACTGTATTCCTCTCAAATTTCACATTTTTGTTTTTATTTCCATGACATTTATTCTTTTCAACTCCCTGGGCCTGTTTCTTTTACACAGTGAGTCAAAACGTCTTAGTTTGTGTGAATCTAATTTAGTGAACGGTGACCAGCATTTATTAAAAGTGAAAGAGAATGCAGGAAGGTACTGCACGTAGGAAGGCACGTTACTTTAGAATCACTTTGAGTTTAGAAAAGGGAGACCTGAATCGTTAGGGACTCCACCCCTCTGTGTTTCAGGGCGAAGTTATTCTTCTGAATTAATCATTTGTAAAAGAGTGACAATAAAACGGACTCAAATGGTTCTTGTGAGCATTAAATGAGCTAACAGAAAATAGTGCATGATGTAGAGTAACTACTCAGTAAATGTTACATTTATCATATTGGATACAACTGTAACTATTATAAATATTAATTATTATTGTGTTGTAATATGGGTTCCAAAAATCGTTTGACCACAGTAACTACTTTTGCTTTTTCAAGTTTCATCATTTTAGTCTTCAATTTTCCAAAGATGGCTTTAAACTAGTCTCAAACATCACTTCACCTTGGTTGTTGATATTCAAAATAAGTATCAGAACTCTCTAGTCAGCTCAGATATGTTCTTCTAAGGAATTAACTAGAAATGCCTAAGTATATATGTGTTGCCACAAGCAATACTGATGAGATGATGTTTCTCAGCCTCTGCTGAGAAAGGGAAGTTCAGGTTAGATGTGCAACAAGCAAAGAGGAACTCTATGTAATCAGTTTCACCTCTGTTCCCCACTGTTTCCCCATACATATCCTATTTCAAAAATTTCCTCCTACCTATCATCTTTTGGAAATTGTGGATCAAATTTCCTTCTGTAATGCTGAAACCCCTCAAACTCTCTCCATGTTATTGAATTTTCATCTCTTTAGAAACTAATAACAAATAATATCGGAAAACGGATTGTTATGTACTGTAGTTAATTCATGGGAAGATCTGTGTGTGTTTTATCTACAATGAGTATATGCTTATAAGCTACATATGAACCAGGCAGTGATTGCAAAGTTCCTGTGTGAAGTGACTTTACATTCAGAGGGTGTGTTAGTCTGCTGTTTTATTGCTCATTGAACTAACCCCTTAAGAGAATTATGGATCATCTTATCTGTCAAAGGAGAGGTTAAGAAAAGGAGTTTGAACACCTTCCCACTTCCACAGCTCTTGCTAGCACAGGCAAAATTATTTCCTGAACATTCTTCCCCCGACACACGTGATACACACAACACACACGTGCATGCACACACATACACACACAATGTGGTTAGGTAGAAAAGGTTAGAACACCTTGCCGCCTCATGTGATAGGAAGAAATTTCACTGGCAGATGGGTGAGACCAGTGTGTGGAGTATCTGAATGTCACTGAACACCGTTTTGGGCAGAGATTAACAAGGTACCAAAAAAAAAATTCTTTGGACTGTTTAAAAATAAAGAAAAAACCTAAAATTGGTACCAACCCAAAGAAGAGCTACTCTTAATTTTGGCAAGTGTCCCAGAAAGCCCCATGATCTCAAATCCTTGTCCTTTGTAGTTTCCCTCCCTATTTTTCTTGAAGAGTCTAAATGTGTGGCATTTCTACTGCAGACACTGAGGTGTCTGATTAAAGTATCCACAAAACCCTTAGGAACAGAAGCCAAATACACAGGAAATGGTCCCAACACCGAATTCATGGAAAGGAGTTACCTTTGCTGACCCCACCCCTCAAGCTTCTAACAGAATAAAGATAAATTGTGACTATCTCAGGACCAAAGGGAGTGGTAAGCCGACTGGTGGTCACCAAATTGTCATGAGTAACATGGAAACTCGCAATACCGTATGAATAATAGATAGCCAATGGGAATTCGCTATATGACTCAGGGAACTCAAACAGGGGCTCTGTAATAATCTAGAAGGGTGGGATGGGGAGGGAGACGGGAGGGGGTTCAGGAGGGAGGGGACATGGGTGAACCCATGGCTGATTCTTGTTGATTTCTGACAGAAAACAATAAAATTCTATAAAGCAATTACCCTTCAATTAAAAAATAAATATAGTGGCAAAAAAAGAATTTCTGATTAATTTTGTTACTAATTCTAGTCAGTTTCTGCTTATTTCATGTTTGTGTCCGACTCTTTGCGACCCCACGGATAGTAGCCTACCAGGCTCCTCCGTTCATGGGATTTTCCAGGCAAGAATACTGGAGTGGGCTGCCATTTCCTTCTCCAGCAGACCTTCCCAACCCAGAGATCGAACCCGGGTCTCCTGCATTGCAGACAGACGCTTTACCATCTGAGCCTCCAGGGAAGCCCCTGTTGCGTGTTAGTTGGACCAATTCTAGCCTACAAGCAACCAAGCCTGGTTGCCTAGACTCTCTATATATGGTGGCAGGGGAGATGCTCTTTGCGCCATAGTCTGTGTAGTATTAAGGAAAAGTGAAAGTGTGAGTCGCTCTGTCAACGCCTGACTCTTTGTGACCCCATGGACTGTAGCCCACCAGGCTCCTCTGTCCATGGAATTCTCTAGGCAAGAACACTGGAGTGGGTACCTATTCCCTTTTCCAGGGAATCCTCCCCACCCAGGGATGGAATCAAGGTCTCCAGCACCGCAGGAAGATTCTTTACCATCTGAACCCCAGGGAAGCCCAAACATTAAGTATAGCTTCCATTGAAAAACTGCCTTTTACTTGGAAAAACATGAGAGAAATTTCAATACTGAGTAAACCCAAATGGACAAGCCTGAGTTAACAGCCATTTCCAGATGAGCTTAAAACCTCCAAATTAAACAGAAATATTTCTTTAACTTTCTGTTTAAATTCTGTCACTTAAATCCCTCAGACTGACAGTACCCTTTGGATAAGCACCAATTCCTTTAAACCTCCTTTACCGTTAGATTAAGTTATAATCTTTCCATTTCAGTCCTGTGAAGTGAGAGTCGCTCAGTGGTGTCCAACTCTTTGCAACCCCATAGACTATACAGTCCATGGAATTCTCCAGGCCAGAATACTGGAGTGGGCAGCCTTTCCCTTCCCCAGGGGATCTTCCCTACCCAGGGATCGAACCCAGGTCTCCCGCACTGCAGGCAAATTCTTTACCAACTGAGCTACTAGGGAAGCCACATTTTCAGTCCTGATCCTCCGCTAAACTTTTACTCAAAGAAACTTTTGATGCACATTTTGCACTTGTGATGGGCTGGATTCTGATCGCCCCACTCTTCTGCGAGGTCTGAGTTGCTTATTGGCTTTTAAAGAAGGCTTTCAGAACTCCCATCTGGGGAAGCAGTGCACCATTTCGGCGTTCTCTCCAGCTGCCAGAATCCCACGTAGCTGCTGGCAGGGGAGCTACTTTCCTCCCACAGAGAGAAGCGGCCTTGGCATAGCAGCACAGTTACCATGGCAACTGTGCTCCGGGGCCCGGGAGATGCTCCCAACAAGCATCTTCTGAGGCTGAGGATTCTGCTGCCACCGTCGCCATATTTCTTACCGTGCCTCCAATGAGAAAGCACTCCTTCAAATGGTATCAGTGAAAGCATAGTACGCGGAGGGCTGGTACCAGCGAAAATACCTTTTCTTGAGAAAACTCTATTAAAAACAATAAAATGACTTTCCCCAGGAAACATTTTCAATATTAGATATGATGAAAGTAGGGACACTGATTCTCAAACAGAGCTGATGGTTGAAATCCTAAACCCAGAATTTACATGCTGTAGACATATCTGTACACACAAACAAGCATTTCTCCTATCTAGTTCCTGTTTTTTGTATTTTCTCAGAATGATTTAATGGTATGTTCTTACTGTCTCATAGAAGAAGAAATTACTGGGCTTTTCAATAAACTCTGAAATATTAGCAACTGTATTTCAAAGAATATAAAAGCTATATTATATATTAGTCTATAAAAATAGTCTATTGTTTTAAGTGAGACTATGCTACTTAATTTTCTTTCATTAATACATTGTGAAGTAAACACAAGCCTTTTCTCACTCCACAGAGTGCACCAAAATAAAGGCAGAAAAGTCTAAATCAACAAGAAAGAGAGTAAGAGACAGACAGCTGAGAGAAGAGACCAACAGAACGGAGGGCCCTGGAAGGGAGGCTGATGTGTGAGGCTGCCGAGAGACTGGCAATGGACTCACTGGTAATGTTTTTCCAGCATCACTTACCAGAGAGTTGATTCTTTATCTTGCAGCCTACCATAACACCTTTGTCATTACCAAGTAGCCACCGAGGTCTGAGTTTCTTTGCGGGCAGCCTAATTCTGTTCAACCATTGGTCTATCATCTACTGGTCTGTGCCCCAGCTTTGGAGCTTATCTTGGTTTGTTGTGGAGAAAATTCCCTCAATTTGCTCTTCTTCTTCATGTGTTTCATGCCATTGATGGCCCTATTACATTAACATACAAATTTTAGAAACAGTTTGATTCCACAGTTTACCTTTTTGGAGTTCACATGGGTATTTTTATAATGATTGCATGTCTAAAGATTTTGCAAAACCTTTTTTTGATCCTCTGAATTATTTTAGTTCTGTGAATTATTTTGTGCTGATAATTATTACTTCTGTGAAAATTCTGAGCTTTCTTTTCATTATTTGTGCCTTTCTACTACTGACCTTTCTCTTGATTCTACTCTCTTGATTGACCATCAAGCATTACGTTTGCTATTGGTTGACTGGTTGAAAAGGTATCTTCAGTTTTGAATTCCATAACTGGCTTTTCCCCGTCTGTCAAAATAATTTTATGTTTTTCTTTTTATCTGCCATTTCAATATTTTTTTCAATCTTAAATTAAACTTGCATCCCTGAGAAAAACCGAACTGAGTCATACTGTATTTTTTAATATTTTGCTGAATTTGTCATGCTAACATTTTGTTCAATGCTTTTGTATGTATCAGTTCATTCCACAAATAGCTGTCAGGCCCTCACCAGGTGCCAGGCACTTCACGAATTGCTGTGCGTGGAAGTAAGTAATAAAGTAAAATAAAATTCTCTAGTTCTAGAGGTGGAAGACAGACAAATGAGATGCAGAAGTAATATGTGTAAGATTGGAAAAGTGCAAAGAAAAGTGAAATATGGAAGAGGGGTAGGGAACACTGAAATAACTGAAATGACAAATTTTAAAGGATGGGAGGAGGTAAAGGGGCCAGGCAAGAGAGTTTCAGGAGCAGAGGGCTTCAAAGAGAGGAAAGGCACATGTGAACGTCCTGAGGAAGGCGCCTGATGATTTGAAGAGTGTCTAAGAAGTCACTGGTGGTAAAAGAGACGGAAGCTGAAACAAAAGAACCTAAGAGGTGATGATGAGATGACCAATGTCCTGGGTGAGAACAGGAATGCTCATGTTCATGAATGGGACTGACATCTAATTTGTGCTTTCTTGTTTTATAATCAAGTTCATACCAGCCTTGTAAGTGATCTCTTTTTTACACCCTGAGGTTGTTTGCATTAGGTTTAGCTGCATAATAAATATTTGGTAGAACCAGCCAGTAACACCATCCAGGGCACTTGCATACTTCATGGAAGAAGGTTAACTACTGATCTAATTCTTTACAGAACTAATCAAGCTTTCTTTTGCTTCTTAACTTTGTTTGCTAGGTTCAATGTGGTAGGCATTTGCAAACTTAGTGTAAGTTTTCAAACTTTTGATGAAGTTTTATGTAACTTGTACAGTATTTTTAACTGATTGGTCATCTGCATGTATCTCCTTTTGTTTCCCCGATGATTTCAGTTCCCTGCCTCCTCCTCTTCTTCCTTCTGGCCAGGCCTTCATGCACACCTTCCTCTCACTCTGCCATTTCTACTCGCGGTCCAGTGGCTAGAAAGTCACATGCCTCCCCCTTGGCCACACAGAACAGCGCAATTCTACCGTGTGTGCACAGGACAGAGCTCCATAAATATTCAGCCAACAGCCCTAATTGCTAATAAGTAATGTCAATGGCTTTTAAATACTACTATTGTTAATTGTCAATTGGTAATTGTAATAAGTAATGTCAATGGCTTTTAAATACTACTATTGTTAATTGTCAATTGGTAATTGTAATAAGTAATGTCAATGGCTTTTAAATACTACTATTGGGCTTCCCTGGTAGCTCAGATGGTAGAGAGTCTACCTGCAATGTGGGAGACTTGGGTTCGATCTCTGGGTCGGGAAGGTCCCCTGGAGAAGGAAATGGCAACCCACTCTAGTATTCTTGCCTGGAAGATTTAATCTTATGGACAGAGGAGCCTGGCAGGCTGCAGTCCATGGGGCCACAAAGAGTTGGACACGACTGAGCGACTAACACACACACACACACACACACACACACACACACACACACACATCCTTTTCAAATAACCCATTCTGCTTGATTACTTTGTTTCCTTTGATTCTGTTCTTAAGTTTTCTCTTCCGTTTTTACTTTCTGTCTTTTTATAGTGTGTTCCTATACATTTCACCATGCCTAGA